>CCAG010020948.1:0-27881 GCA_001077435.1 Glossina morsitans morsitans
CAACTAAGAATTGATCATGTCCATGGGATTCTTAAAAGAAGCAATAGTTTGAACAAATGAAGTTTAAATTAAATTTTCGAATATTCCCTACGTTTATTTAGAAAAATGCGTTTAAAATTTTGAAATGTGTTTTTTTTTTATTGTGGGCAAACTTCTTCAAGACATTTGCCAGCAGATTGAAGGAATTCAAATTCAAGAGGTAGGGTGTTCAGCTCTAACTGTCCAGCGGGTGTCTATTTAGCATGCGTCTTTTCGGAGCGGCACGCCGACATGCGCTCGAAATATGAAGGAAAAAGTCATCTTCCAGTGGGCAAACTTTTCCTCCATGTTATAGAAAGATTAAAAGGGCTATTACGCCGATAAAAAAAACTTAAAGAAAACAAATTTTCTTTACTTGGGGATGGTTTTCCCCCAAGTAAAGCTGAGCTGTGGAAATAATATGGAGGGGCTGTCTGTCGAACGAATAAAGAGCAGGAGCATGAATGATTGCGGTGCACATCTGTTATAATCAAATTCGTCTGATGATAGTTAGAAAAGTATCGCAACTAGTTATCTTCACTTTGCGTTTATATATACCCTTCAGTAAAGTGTACAATATGCGAATAAAAAAAATGGAAAAGTTCACAAATTTCACTTAATTGCCTGGAGGTGGCGCACCAATCTGCAGTACAGCACAACTTCCAAAGTTTATGCAGTCAAAATTGACGATAATAGGGAAAATAGAAAAAAGTTGCCCTTTAAACAGCGTTTAGTATTTGGGTTTCACGAATAGCACACTGTATGGCATTTTGGAAAAGCGTCTGCAAAATGTTGGGGGAAAAGCTGGAAACAATTATTAAGAATAGTTTTGCAAAAGCAGAAATTGACCCCTTACTTTTAATATCCTTCAAGCAGAACCTTGCAAACAATATATTAGACAACCTTGTTGATTATCAAGCTGATGGCAAAGTTGTGAAACCTTAAAATTTTCTTTTGTTTTTTTAGAGACTATTTTCCTGACTTTGGCTAACTTTTTTATGCGGCTGTACGTTTCAATATTTCTCTATATATTAACTGTCATATGAAAAGTAACTTAAAAAAGAAAACAGATAAGAAAATTAAAGACTGAAAAAAAGCAACTAAGAACATTTTTCTTGATCTAAATAAGGTGTTGCGACCACTACTCTAATTAACTTTTGAAAACACGCAAGGTTAAGATTATTGCCAGATTTTTCTAATTCACTCGATTTTTGTACCCATCAAAGGAGTACGTTAGGTTTACGTATTCGTATCATGTAGATACTGAGGGTAGAAATTCGTTCGTTTTTCGCTCTCTTTCAAGCAATTTTCGTATTCCATCTCGAAAAATTGTCCCGTCTTTCGATCCAAGTTACGAAATAGTTTTCGATTTTGGATGATCAGAAGAGAAAAGTGCGGAAAAGTCTCCTACTTGAGCGTTTTTGAATATTTTTTTATAACCTTTGCGACCTGAGGCCAAAAGTCGTCATGTATGAGCATAACTTTGCCATGTCTTTACTTGTATTTCAGCCGATTTTCACGCAATGAACGGCTGAAAGGAATCTCCTGTATCCTACATGGATCGCCTGAAATGGAATCGACAACTTTTCGCAGCTTATGGCCTGCAACACTGTTTTGGTGCCATCAGACACAGAGCATGAACTTCGAATTATAAATATGTGGCTTTGGTGTTAATTGGCCGCGCGTGGTATAGTATTCTTTCTTCCTAGAGTTGTCTTAGAATATCTGTTTCTTATCCTCAAACACAATCCGTTGTAAAAAGTCCTTTTTTTGTTATCTTTGACGCAGCTGCCTCAGGTCGTTCGCTTTCGGTTTATGAGACAACAAATATCCTTACTTTTGAATTATTCCCATGGATTTCAATTGCGCAGAAACTACTTGTTGAGTTACCCGCAATAATTTTTGCATTTGCCCAAGTCATCATCGAGTAGTTCTATGTCTTCTAATCTGATTCTCGGTTTTCGAATTTTTTTGCCTGCCCAGAGTGAAGCTTCAATGCTGAAATCACGGTACTTAAAAAGTCGCAACCATTCCCTACATGGGTTGGAGCGCAGAGGCCATACTTTTCCACAAGCAATCGATACGCTTCGCATTCACTTTTCTTCTAATTAAAGCAGAATGCCAGAACTTCCCGTAAATGCTGCTTACTTAACACAAAATTCGATATATTCAACAGAGGAAAAATCAAGGCATTTGCAAGAAACTCAAAGTGATGCAAACTTAATATAATTGCCAGATGTCCAAACTCCCTAAAATCACCGAGATCCGCTGTCGCTTTGACACATCCATAACAGCAAGTCACATCTTTTGAAGACGGACAGAACTAATTTGTACTCTCAAGGTATTCCTCAGAAACCGCATAAATGGTAGATACTGAATAACGAAATCGTTTTGGTTTGGACTATGTGGAAACTTATCTAGGACAAAAATCTTGACGGCCAACTTTTTCCAAAAATTCGTTATAATTTAAAATAATTTACTGCTTTTTTTTTTGAAACTCCATAGCTTAAACTAAAATATAGATTCTAAGCCTCTAATGTTCCGCTCTTTTTTTTTGATTTTCTAGATTTTGAAAATAGTTCGAATAAGTCTAAACCGGCTTGAACTCTCCAATAAAAAATATATATGGTTAATGGAAGAAGTATGTTTAAGCTTCTCATAAGAGAATAACAATATTTTTATACCATCACGTTGACTGCACATTTTTGTTGTTCGATGCAGAAATAATCACAGAGAAGTATTTTTGTGTTAAGCAATATATTCAAAAATGTTTTACTTTTCGAACTTGTTTGTGTTCAACGTGAATGTGGATGTATTTCACTTCTAAAAGTTTATTAGATATAAAACAAAGTAAGCTACACTTATATGGGTGCTAGTGCATCTCCGGTATCATTTCGCTCTGTAACTGTAGTAACTATTGTAACTGTAGTACCACTTAGAGTTTAAGCGTAAATTTACATAAACTTCAACAACAAAGCAATGCACTTGCACATATATTCATGCAATTGTATGTTGTATGTTGAAAGATTGCTCAGTCTCCGACTAAAGTATTTTCTCAATATAAACATTTTTCAATAAAACATATAAGGACTGTATGTAATTCCAGCACACAGCAAGCATGTGGGAATGTGAGTGTGTGAAAACAACCAAGCATTTATATGCAAAATCCTTCCAATACAAATGTAAACAATTGCCACTATGGGCGCAAAACAAATAAATAAATAAAATAAAATTGGAAAAAAAGGAATCATTTAAGTATTCCCTCTTGTCCTTTGCACAAATGGTGTATTAATACTTCTCTGCTCCTAAAGGTTGATAGTGTTGCACGAGTATTTATTCGTTCGTTAAAACATAAAGGAAAAAGGAAAACAAATAAAAATGTTCTTTTTTATCGTACAAATGCTGAACAAATTCCAATTTCAATGATATGATTGCCAATAAGGTGAGTTATCGATAATCATCGTTACGGGAACGCTATGCAGTTGAAACATTGTATTTATAAATGTAGGAGATGTCCTCACACCATCGCTTGACATGTATTCACATTCTTTTCTCCGTCTCGTCCTCCTCCTCCTCCTCCTCCTCACTTATGACTTTGAATAGATCATCTTTAGTTGATCGACCAGGACTTGAATGAATTTTAAATGAAAGATTTACTCTTGTAATCAATTAAATGCACAATGTAAGCATCTTTCCGTTTCCTTACAGAAATTAAAGTGCAAGTTACGCCGAAATGTTATGTTTTATAACACTAAACACTTGCCTGCTACTGTAATTTACTGGTCGTTTAACTTAAATATTAGAAGTAGAAAAGTCTTGAATTTTTTTATGAGTCCTTCAAAAAGACCAGCAACGTTGAAAATGCTTTCTTGCTAAGTGTGCGTGTATATTGCACAACTCCCCTGTCAACTTTATTTTTACCTGTTAGTAGTGATGTTGAGTGTGACACTAAGCATATTGTTAAATATTTTACGCTTTGTTTAATCCAGAAGTAGAAACTAACCTTGAGTGGTAAATATTTCAAGAAATTTGGTATAAGACCGACGAACTCTTAAATATTCTTTTTGAAATAAAATTTAAATAAATTTTCTTATGTAAATGAATATTGCATTGGTGTTAGTGTATATGTGTAGTATTTGAGGAAACTTCAAGATATGCATTTAAAGTTCCCGCAAACAACAGCCCGCATATAAAGTATTCATTCTTGTTAAAAGTACTAAAGCCGTAGACAAGAGTCAAGTTTTTCTATCAAACATCATGCTGCGTCTTTTAAACTCTGACAAGAATTTGAAAATATTTGTGACCAAACACACATTAGCAAGTTTTTCAAGAAAACTTCTACTTACTACTGGCTGCATCTTTCTAATGAACAGTTAACATAAGCGCAAGCAAGAAATTTTCAATTCATGCCACCATACAAGTTTTTCGGGAAAAAAAAAAGAATCAGTTATACCGAGTGTGTGAGTTTCGCGCAGGAAAAGAGCATATGTAGCGTATGCATCCACCTTGAGTTGTAAATGGATGCCCGCAAATGTGTGTGAATAGGTGGTGTACGCAAGGCGATTATAGCCGCAGAAAGGGAGATAAAAATATATTAAAAAGTCAAGTTTTTCGTAAAAAAAAAGGATGTAAAGCCTGTGAGGATTCTTCACTTGTTCGAACCTAACACCTACAGAACTTTTTAATGTGTTAAAATTTTAATTGGAAAAATATTTCTGCATCAACGCTTCCACAAAAAGCAAACAAAACAGATATAGATAAAAATATTATGGTCAGAAAAAGTCGCTCATCGAAAGCACTAAGGCAATCTCTTTTATACGATTCTTCATTCGCTTTCGTAATAAAACATCAAAAATACCATTCTTGGGAGCCCTTGATCCAAGTTTAACAAGATTAATTTCCTTATCCAGACACAAAAGTTATACTATGTTTGTGTGAACGTACACTATTTCCGGCAGCCCGTTGCAATCAATTTCCTGAGAGAGATCTCAACATTATTTACTTATTTTTGTCATGAAGTAGTAAAACTTCAGACGTCTTTGCCATATAAGGTCTGGGATGAGGAAAGGGTCGGGATCTAATAAATATGCCCACTTGGATCATATTTGATGCAGTTAATTTTTTATGTCAATTTGTGTCAACTACGAAATATTGAAAATTAGATCTGAAGGTTCAGCTTCCGTAGGAAAGGTCATCTGGAGAAGAGTTTGAAAAAATTGTCTCATCCTATACGAATCCTTTACTAATCCGAAATAAAAATAGTCAACGGTTTTTATGAAGAATTTTTGCCAACTGCAATTTTTTTTCATATTTGAGAAATACGATGTTAGATGTGGAGTTGTTGCAGAAGCCTTCCAGTTCAGCCCATTTTCAATATCTTTTATTTTTTGGCGGGGAAAAAGAAGGCACTATTGTCAAAATTTTGTCAACACATCGCAAAAATTGAGACCTGTTGGCTGAAGATAAAAATTAAGAGACAAACATCAGACGGACAGACAGACGGACAGATAAGCTTAAATCGATCGGTATAAAAAAAGATGTACACGTTTCTGGATGTTAAATACATCCACATAAAAAGAGATGAGACGGGAAAAAGCCATTGTATTAAACAACAATTAGTAACAAAAAAATACTTCCATTAAATTAATTTGAAGTCAGGCTGAAGTCAATTTTTTTATTACTGTAATGAACTTTCCAGATGGGTTGATTTTATCAATGACATCTCTTTACGTTTCAACGCTAAAGCAACTATTTTAAATGCTGTCTAAAAAGTATCAACGTCATCACACAGAATTAGGCCAAGTATTTATTATCTACAATTCTTTCAATCTTGTGTAAATTATTTTTAAAATATTGACGCAAAATAATACTCGAAAAATCACCGCCAAAATGCATTAGGTTTTTCATTAAAAGTTTGTTCCACCTCGGCGAACATTATTATTCATCAGGAGAAAATTCTGAGCTAATGTGTATTTGTTCATGAATCACTTGTTGTGAAACTGATATAGAAAAGGGCTTTCAATGAAAGCCATTCTGTCGCTATAGATGAAAATTGGGATGGGGAACAAAGTTTGTAATTCTTAAATTTATGTTCATAGATATACCACCATTGGTCAGCGAAGGGGTTAAGGTAAGGTAAAGAAAGGTAGAGTTTTCAGCGTAATTTATGACGTTCTTAACTTCTTCTTTCCTCCATATCTTGGCCTTATCAAGGTACGTGGAAAAAAACTGTTCAGCCAGAAAACCAAATCGTAATGTGTGGATGGGGAAAACGAATATTCTGGATAGGTAAGAAAAATCGAGACAACATGTACGAACTTCACACAACTGCGACTCGCGTTGTCGTATCTTTCATGATCCATTTTCTCAAATGACAGAATATGCTTTAACGTAGATTGACCGACTGCATGTCGAGTACGTTGCTAAAATATAAAGAAATGTCGATTACATGTACAGCATGCTGGATTGGTCTGTACGTACTGCATATAGAAGAGAAATTTGTATTTTTAATTTAAGTGTAGGCGCGCAGACGTAAGGCCTTAGACGACATAGTGTTTATCAAAGGCGACCTTGTTCATTTCTATAAGTAAAACGCATGAATTATCTACATGCAAATAAATCGCGGAAATTTAAATAATTTAACGGCAATGGAACCAAAAATTACAAATAAGACAAAATTAAAACGGAGCACACGTAACGACAATTTATTAGTAACCAAAGATAGCTAAAAAAGTTAACAAAATCATCCTATAATGTAACAAATGTAAGTGTATAGGAGAGACTTCTGCCAACGCGGATCATATCATACTCTTTTAATTTAACTAAACTCATAAATTACAATATTTAAATTTAAGCAGGTTTAACCGAATTAATACATCGCAAATGCCTTAGGGCTTCTTGTATTTTCATTTCCCTAACTTTATATTTTTCCCGAACGATCTTTAATTCTTTCTTTAAAATATCATTTTCTTTCTTCAATGAATTTATTTGACCTAAACTTGATAGCGACTTGCCCTCGGCATTCTCCTTTCGCGATAGCTTTTCGTCCGCATTTTCAATGGTGTTTCTCAAACCGCTATTCACGTTCTGCAAACCATATCCACTATCGTTTAAATCCCTATCAGTTTGCGTTTCCGTATTTACCAATTCCTTTGGAGTGACAGCAAATGTTGTTGCCGATTCAGAAGCAGCAGCATTCTTTTGTAGTTCCTTCAAATGTGTTTGTTTCAATTCCGAGGGTTTCAGAGATTTTTTAGCCCTTCTAGCCGTCTCCTCTTTGGAAGGTTTCATATTGATGGTGATTTTTAAAAATAATTTTTTATTTTTTAATTTATTTTTGTAGATTTTTTACTAATATATGACCGCTTAAGAGAAAATTCAAAATTGATTTGAAAAAAAAAAAATGTTTTTCGTTTTTTTTCAGAACTAAAACGGACAAGAAATCATTAAAAGCATAGCTAATGCGATTCCTACAAAGTGAAATAAGTGTTGTATTGCAAAAGTCTATTCAGTAATATATGGTATGCTTTTTTATATGGTGGAGGAAAATGTTGTTGGGATGTAGGTTTGTGCGCTGCCGAAGTATATGTAAAGAATGAGAAGGTAGTATTGATGGGTAAATAGGTAGTTATATGAAAGAGATTATGTTGTGATAATATATAAAAAACAATGAAAAACACTATAGTGGGCCACAGTCTATCACTAAATAGAGTAGTTCATACAGCTGTACTTTTCAAAACAATGCGTAATGATTCAAATGGTCCATAAAGTGGTCCGATCCCAAGCATTTCCAAATGCATTCGACCTTGCGTCAAAACTTATTAGTGTACCATATTTCTGAAGGACAGACAGACGAGCTTAAGCCGGCATAATAAAAGGTGAGTCTATCCCCTTTCCTTCCGGGTGTTACATACATGCAACCGCACCAAATTAATACGGCTTTGCATTATAGGTGTTGCAGGTTATAAAGGAGGTATCAAGATTCTGTACAGATAATATTACGATAATGCGCACTTGTGTGTCTGTGCATATACTTCATTATAAATATTACAAATGAAAGTAGAGATGGAAAATGTATTCCTTGCAATATATAATACTGACTAGCGTGAAGGTAGTTTTTTGTCTTCGCTAGTTGGGCCAACTTTTATACTTCATTCGCGGTCTTGCTAAGGTAACTAATAATTTTTAAGTGCTAAATCAACAAAATGAGTTTTAAAACTTAACGAAAATGGAAAGCACAAACATAGATAGAGAAAGAAATCATGCTTAATGTTATAAAAAAAGGAAATATTGTTATTATTGCCGTAAAGCAAATTTGCAAAAAGTCGGAGAAAAATTACAATATACAAAGTGTGCTACAAAAAAATTCTAAAGGAATTCAGAGAAACAAGTATTCGATGTCCTAAAGCATGTTGAAAGCGATCGCAAAAACTTAATTTCAATGCCATGCCACACTCTCCCCATCGGTACTAAACTAATTATAAAAATTGCTTAGAGACTTGCAACAATTGCATCCTTTCAGTAAACTTAATGCGATTGGACATGACAGTTACAGTGGTAATAATGTTTGTTGGATTCGCGGCGAGGCTTAGTTTGTTTTACAATTGCGCGCTTTTTACAATTTTTTAATTTTCATAGCTATTTCATTGCTTTTTTTTACCTTGCGTTAAATCATGACTTACCAAGGACTTTTCTAGCGAAGACAAAATTGTAAAAATTTGTGGACTATCTATCTAAGTGGGTCACCCTCACTTCGCTGAATGTTAGCAGTGACCCGAATAGAGTATCAATTACTAGCACAAATTTTTCCGGCTTAGCCTTTTACTATTCGTTATTGCTACAATTTATTTAGACCCAAGAAATGAATTCTTGAATTGAAGTGAGATGAGCACCAGCAGCCATTATGATCTGTTTCATTAAAAAAAGGGAACTAAAGGGTTAGATTAGTCGTGTTATGAACGTTAAAGGTCGGCAGGTACTTTCAAAGTGTCCCCAGGATTACTCGCTCCGAACGCTAATCTTCAAGTTGTGAAAAATCTTTGGCATTTTCACGAAGACCGCTTTACTGTTCGCCGCTCAATACTTTCATAAAATTTGATTGATTAGTTCTCTTAGTCTTTCTAAAGCGAATTAATAAATCAGGTACTAAAACCCATCCATAACATAAGAGAGGAAGAAAATTATACTTAAATAAAAGGACAATTGCGAATGAATGTGCGGCGGAAAGCGAAAGGAGCGAATTCCAGCTTGTACATAGCGAGATTTTTCATTTTTCTCGTCATAGTGCCTTTCGTGTTTGAGAGTGTTGTAATTGATTTCGTTACATTTCCGAATGAGAAAAAAGATAGGAAATTGTTCAAATAATTGCGTGAAAGTTAAAGAACACGATTAACACTAAAACCTAAAACTGTAAAATTTATGGCTTTGGCTGCAACTATTGCCATCGTTTGGTTGAGTTGCTGTTGTATAGGAAATGCTAATAGTAACAGATTGCCAAAAGCTAGTGAAGATGGTTGATGCCATCTCCTACAGCAACTGGAAAATAAATTATTTTCTTTTTTAGCTTCTTCCGCTTCTTTAACAGATGAACGTTTGTATGGAGAAAACATTTTATAACTGCCTTATATAAATCGCAACATAATTGCATGTATTACGCCCTGTGTATTGTTTAACATTCTCGTATATATCGACCTATACAGAAATAAGTGCTTGGATTTGTTACAATATATATGTCAATAAATAATCGTGTACAAGTAGTGTTAAAATTTATACACAGTATGGCTTGTATATAAAATGAATGTTTCAGCTGCTAGAAGAAAAAATAAATAAATTTTATTGGTATTGTGACGAATTTCTGATACCCAACAGATCTCAATCTTAATCGGCTTCTCTTACAATTGCTTAGGTTTAGATGTTACTGTTAAATACATTTACCACAAACTAGTTTAGATTGGTTGACTACGGTTGAGAGTAGGCGTGAACCTCTCCAACTAAATCGAAAGAAAGATTAAGAAGCGGTAATTAGTACATGTGTCTTTAAAAGTTGAAGTAGTTGTTGATCTAAGCTGTGGTAGAAATATTAGTTTGTATATAGATATGTATGGACGTACACATGTACGTATATATATATATATGAGCCGACGGGATATAGATGGGATTGAGAGCAGTTTTGAAAGTTTATTGTAGATCAGATCCTTTGGCGGCACGAATAAACTGGGAACAATCTAACATTAATCGTGAGACGCTAGCTTAAATCGTTATATTAGCAATATTTTGTTACTAAGACATGGCAAAATTTAATATACTCCAATCTTTACATAGTGCACTTATTTTCTTGTCTTCTCAAAGTAAGTAATTTAGTTAACATAACAATACAATAAATAATTTAGTTAAAAGCATTTTTCAAACGTGTGGAAAAAAAAACAGTAATCATGAAGTCTCTTTGAACTTTACTTAAAAAAAAAGAAATGCTTAATAAAACGTAATATTTCAATAGCAATAACATATTTATTGTAGAAGAAGGGGGAACTAAGTAACTAGTGATTAGATCCAAACGTATCATCCACTTCGACTGCGACGCTGAATCGCTTTGGCAGAAAGACGAAATTTTATGTTGGGGAGGGGACAAGAAGAGTGTGGCTGTTTAGCTGTTATAGTCTCTTGAAGCGATTACACCAAGCGCTACCAAAAAAAAATTAATCGATTTGATTCTTTTGAATGAGCAAGATATCAAATAAAATACCACAAGGTTGCATATTTATATGACGTCCGTCCATTAATCCATGCGTCAAAACCTGTTCGACATACGTTAGAAGCACTCAACTTGGAAGTACTATTCCATTTGATTTACTCATTAAACTCGTGTGCTTCGGAATATCACTTGCTTGCGTAGATGAGACACACACTTGCTGAGCAGTGCACCATTTATTATGACAATGTACGAAAATGGCGTTGCATCAATAAATTTGCAGAGAAGTGGGAACGATGGGAAATACTTCGAATAAAATATTTTAGGTTTTGGGTTCCTAGTCATATCAGTTTATTGGGAAACGAACAGGCTGATCGGCAAAGTATGCTGCTTCTGCACCTCTAATTGTGGATGATGTCATGGAAAAGTTGGATCTGCAAAGATACATTGGAGGAAAAGTTAAAGAGAAAATTACAGAAGGAAATCTACAATACCATCATCAACATTACTCTTCTATTAACCATCAATTAATTCCACCTTTATATCCAACAAATGTCGAGAAAATCAAGATCCAAACATTTTCGAGAATTCGCCTTGGGCATACAATTGCAACCCACCAATGGATCTTGAAGAAGTCTCCGTCCCCAACCTGCAGTTGTGGACAAATTCTTACTATAAAGCACAATCTCTGCGACTGCTTTAACTTTTCCTTGGCTAGAAGTATTGCATTTAAAACGATTAACCCTTTGGACTTTCCAAAATCAGCTTCAGAACAGAATATTAATTCAATATATTACTTTATTAAAACTACTAGGCTAAATATCTAATGTGATTTTCTAAATTAGAGCCGATAGCCTGTGTTGCTAGTGCTCAAGGTCTTTTTTGTTTAGTCTAAGAATTTATTTCATTAGTCTAAAATTATAATAATAATAATAATAGGTTTTGGGGTAGAAAAACGCTTCTTCCCTGTCCATATTTTTGGAAAATATTTAGACTTAGAACGTACGCTACCCACGCTGGCGTAAGTCAAGGTGTCTTAGTAGGGACTTAATGACCATTCAAAAATAGCCACGGACAAAATCCCTTATTTAATTTGAACGTAATACGTGTAATATGCATGCGTCCCAGTTAAAACATTGGCAACAATGGGAGAAGCTGAAGTGTGGAAATTGCATAGAGTCTTAGATTTAATAAACTTTTTCGGGGCTCTCCACTTAAAAACCTACATTCGTTGGATCTGCTATTATCAACTGTAAAATAGAA
This sequence comes from Glossina morsitans morsitans, assembly GCA_001077435.1. Lineage (NCBI taxonomy): Eukaryota > Metazoa > Arthropoda > Insecta > Diptera > Glossinidae > Glossina > Glossina morsitans. The sequence goes on from CCAG010020948.1 coordinate 11,969, forward strand.
ATGCTTGCTTTGGAAATAGTGCTTAAGTGGCAAATATATTGGTATTCGAAGAGAATTTTTTATAATTTAGTTATCTTACTCATTCTTTGACCTTTGATGTCAAGCCATAGACTACTATTGCTTAAATGACCTAATATTCCTTCTCTTTTCGAAATGATAAAAAGCTCCTCAGGGTGGAGGAAAGTTCCTTTTAGATGAAGAGCGAAATTTATCGCTCCTTGCCTTTCATTTCTATGCTAACATTCGTCTCTGAGAAAAAGTGCTCTCCATCTCGGTCGTTCATTGCTCTCCATAAGAAGTTTTCATTAGTCTTTGTCTGCTTTGATGTTGCATACGAAATTAATGATTTGTTCGATGCTTATGTCAGTAAAGGTAGACTCTTCGTAGTGAGATGGAGTACAAATATGTTATTTCATTATAGCAAAAAGAGTTTCGTCCGACATAATAATCATTTACGCTTAATATAACTTTCCTTTTCTTTTCTAGCAAATCAAATTTTGCTTCCGATTATTATTTATGATTTATTTCTTCAAGTCATCATTATACTCTCTTTTATTATGTGAATATAATCGAATAAATTTTCAAAAGCGCTTTGTATCTGCCCTCAAGCTTAAAGTCAACGAAAATGTTGGAATAGAGATAACTCAGATTTAGTTAAGTAATCTTCTCCACACCCTCATCCCTTTTACACTTTCAATACATTTTCTATGAATATGCTGCTTTATCTTTTCTTTTTCCTTTTTTTTTAGTTCATTGTTAAATGTAAGCATGTGTGTTAGTTAAAAAGGAGATAAAAATTTTCGGGTCTTCCTATGTAATGCTTTTTTTTATTACGGTTATTATTGTTATTATTGTTACATAAAATATATTTACGCATCTATATGTACGACCCCTTAAGTGTTTGCTTCTAGAACACTTTATACGTTTAATATACTTCCAGGCATGGTATCGTATGGTTGAGTTGTATATGTATTGTGTTTTTTTCAATTCTTAAGTACTTCCTTACCAAAAAGGGCAACCACTTTTCATATGTATAACTATATAAGTATTCGTGTATGTTAATGTTTATTTGGCAATTTTTTTTCTTTTCCCACTCCATCTTTTACCGTAAACCATAATATATTACGAATCATCGAAGAAACGTGATAATATTAAAGTGTACGCAGCATTTTTTTTCTACATTTTTCTAAAATCTTAGCTTCTTATTCAATTCTCTTTCTTTTCATCGATTGTTTCAATTGAAAAAGCGAGTTCACTTTTTTCTAATAAATAAATTTGATTGATTTCTATTAAATATATTGAAAACAAATAAGTTTAAAATAAATTTTTTTTTAAGCCTCTTTAAGCTTTAAATTGAGTTGCTTTCTTTTCCACTGTTTTTTCTACAGATTTTCGATATTTTCGTTGTAAGAAAAATAAATTTTTTGCGTTGCGATCTGCTTTGTTGTTGCATTGTTGTTACGACTACTTATTGTTGCCAGATGTCCAAGTTATAAAGAAAAAGAACAACCTCAGATATGTATGTCGTCTACATGTAGTGTCATGGCCATCAATGGGAAAATTCCGGTTTCATATTTACATACATGGCAGCGACAAGGACCCACTTACGACATTTGATGACATTCATTGCAACAGCATTGTTATTAAAAGAAACCAGATACAAGAATTGTGAAAGCTTGCCGCGTTACCTACCAATTCTATAATTAATAAAAAAAGTATCATGAAAACAAAAGAGAAAGGAAAATTGTTTTGGAATATGTTCCTGCATATATGGTTACGTTGAGACAGAAAAATTGATCTATAAAGGGTACGAAAACTCAATTTTCGGACATGGACTTCTTGTTACTATAGACCAAATTGCATAATTGCATTCTATTATAGAATGACTTTCGAGATTTCAACGAGTGCTTGTTCCAGGCTCTTCTTGATAGATACCCCAAAGCGACAACATGATCATTTTCGAACCCATCCAAATTCGCGTAAGTATTGGAACTTAGCAGGCATATAGGTTACAGGTAGGAAAGTTGATCAGGTAAAGAGAACTGGCGAACTGGATGGTGGAGCTAATAATTCCATGCACTCGTTTTAGAGTACATTTTTAAGTGAATGCCAGATCTGGGACCGAACAGGTTGCACATCGTATAATTACATGCCATTGCAATAAACGTGCTCTTTAAATATAATATGTTATAGGAACCGTTAACGCAATTTGGCTGATAGATGTACGCTTTATGCTATGAACATGCTCTCTAAAAGAAATATAGATATAATACTTCACATAAAGAGATTCTGTAAGAATAGGCCGATAAGTTAGAAATGGAAGTTTGGATTTCTTGATCAAAAAATAGACTGAATTCGTTATAGTTTAGCAAAAACTAAATGCAAGTGTTTTTCAATAATATAATCGAGGATGGGTAGATAGTTTATTGGTTATTAAACGGACCTTCCGATACTACTGATAATAAGGTATTTAAAATAAATCGGCGAATTGATCCCGGGCACTAGATTATGCAATCCCCAGATTTGGATGTTTATGGAATGCCTGATTTTCGGTTGCTGTTGATTACCTGGAAATATTAAAAACTACTTTTCTCTCTGCATTATCATATATACAAATGCTGGGAGGCTCTCTAGGTAATTGGATGGAAATCTTCACGGTCTGCAATAAATTCGATGAGTTGAAGAAGATATGACCGAAGCTTGTATCTTTTTCATAACTTAAGGGCTGATAGCTGTAGATAGTACAAATAGCGGAGCAAGTAGATGAATGGCCTCTGAATCTCATTGCACATATGTCAACTTAATGATCAATAAGTATTGAAGACACATTGAGCAAACAACTTTTAAATAGCGAATAGCAGCAAGACAACAACTTGCGGCACTCGTGAGAGCACGTCACAGCGAAACAATAGAAAAATAAATTTCCAAAATTTATTTTTCGTTTTCTAATTCGTTCACAAAAACCATGCCAATAAGCTTATATATTTCTAACAATGACCATAAGCCATAATTTGCTACAGATATCCCAGTTCCTAGTTTACCCAATAATTCAATCAAGTAATGCATATGTACGTCAAACATGTCCGCTTTGATATGTACACAAAATCGTTTCCATTTTCATGAATTTTACGAATCATTACCCAATAATAGATAACTATTGGCATATCCATAAGTTATAAACATATTGATAACCAAACGATTGTGGTTATGTTCGTATTGGATGCAAACTCTACGAAGCGTTCGCCAGAAGAATAGCTTCGAAAACAAGACGTTTGTATTTCACTTTACAAACCTTTTCAGCTAAATGTAGTCAAATTTCATCATCCTTGTTAGCACACATGTGCATATATGTTGACACATATACGCACATATTTTGTTCATCTCTGTATGCAACTTAGTTAACAGACAATTGAAAAACTGCACTTCTCGAGGTATTATATAATTATGTTTGTTTTGAAAAGCGTTCATTTCCGCATTATTCAAATCATTATCTTTTAAAAGGTTAGAAGACTTTCTATGCTTCAAATTTTTGTACCACAAACATTTATATTACACCATATTTACGTAACTCATTGATCTTTACTGGTGGTGTGGCCGGTTCGAGCTGTTGTCTAAGTCAAACAAGACGCTTCATGCTAGTTTACTTTCAATTTTCAGACTCGGTGAAGTGGATACAATCACGGACAGTTTGAAGAGCAAAACACACAGATACCACTGTAAGTCTTGCATTTGCAATTAAAATCGGTACAGTTCTCTTCCTGTTCTGATTTTTTGAGATATTTATGCCTTAAACCATTTGCGGTTCAGAGACGGGGTCGATGCAACACCCCGAAGAGCTTCAGATAGGTCGACTCTTTTTTAGTCGATTTAAGCCTGCCTGTGCTTGTCTGCTTGCCCACTACCATAGGTCTAAGGGAATTGGAGTGTACCCTTCTGTAAAAGGCGTTTATTTTTCAAATCAAACTGCGACTCTGAAAGTCAATAGAGTCAAGCTGTTAGCTGTCCTTTTTATAGGATTTTTGAATGTTAATCTTTGGTTAACGTGCCAGACAAGACATCTTACAAAACCGTTGATAGGTAAGTTCCGAACGTTACAAAAAGAGTACCGGACAAGATTTCTTATTTAGCGTGAACGTCATATACGGAGATTTTTCAACGTTCACGTGTGCTGACGTGTTTCGGCCCAAAAATGAACTGCAATAACTATGCCTGGGGACGGACCACTTTTTTGACTTTCTTCCTACAACAAAAATTGAAAAGGAACAATAAATGAAAAAAAAAATAGTGTTTCGAGATTCTAAAATAATATGACGAATTTGGATCGTACGGGCCAATTTTTTAAACCTTCTTGGATATATAAAGTGAGCCTTTGTATATTCCAAAAAGATTTGATTTAGATGAAAATTGATCCGGAACAATAATGTGACGTAACAATTAATTGAATAAAATTTGGAGCATGTAGGTTTGCTTCTTCGATACCATTCTATATAAGCGATCTTATGAAGTCTAAATCTTTATTTAATCCAGCAATGACTAATTTATAATATTTTCTGCTGACAATAGGCGAAGAATAATTCGATATTTGAAAAGATTATAAGAAGAAATTTACTAAATATGGACCATGTTAGTTCAAGTTTTGGACCAAATTATGCCTAAGGGCTTCCATGGAAACTATGCTGTTAGATGGAAACATTATATATTTCTTCACATTTTATCACGAAAATAAATGAAGACTTGTATCGGGCAATGTTGTGTAAGGTATTTAAAGGCCGCTTTGATTGCCGCTTCAATTTGATACATTTGCTTCTTCTTATTGAATTAAAAAAAATGGAAAGTTGGCAAGTGGGAATTATAGAGCGGATGTTTCTCCAATTACACTTTTTGTTTTTACCAAGTTGTCGCTTGTGATGCATTCAGAAAAGACTGCTTCATTAACCTATAGAACAACGATGGCGGTGTAACTGTCTTTGACATTAGAATATATAAACTGATAACCTTACATAAAATTAATTTTTGCTTTAGTCAAATTGTGATATTATCATCGTCTACTCCTATAACAACGATTCTGTGCACCTCCAAATATACATAATCTGGGACAAACGCGTATTAAATCCGTATGCGATTGATAGCAAAATTAGTATAACTTTACAGTCGTGAAGGCACTATAAACAGCAAACAGTGATAGAATATTTGCATTTCGAAATACCAGTTGATTTTGAAATCGTTTATGTATTTTGAATAAATCGTTTAAGCATACAAACGCACCCTCTTTTAAACATCAATCTGGCCAACATCATCACTTAACATATTCAACGGCAAAAGTTAGCCAACTATTACCAACCCTTGTAGTGAATACAGAATAATTCTTCTAAAGCGGGGAGTTTGTGAGTTTATTGAATATCTAAACGCTTGTTATTAACGTGTATTTACTTAAGTCATGTTATGGTATTTTGCATGTTTGGCGTATAACCAAAAACGGGATTTACGGATTTTCTCCTGATAAAAGTGTATTTGACTATATGACTGTCGGCATCGAAATTTAAAACGGAAAGGAAGTATAATAATATAAATAAACGTTAAAGGGAAATTTGTTTCGATAAAACGAAAAATATGTAAACAAATCCTAAACCACTTTCTGAAATTTTTTTATTGTTGATAGTATAAAAAGAGTAATTGCCTGCTGGTTAGTTAGTGTTATGTGAGCAATCCGGACAGCCACTTGAAAGATCTATTGTAATCGCCCATGCTTCTAGCCCTCCAGCTTTAGGATTCTTATGAATCCCCCCACAGCCTCCAACTTACGTAGAATACGATGGGACGTTTCATTCGTCCCTTGAAAGAATCTGCATGAATCGGTATCAGAGATATCTATGTCCATGATCTGTGTAGGAACCAGTAAAAGGTAAGTTACCCATTCTTAGTTCTAGTAGCTTACGTGCTGCAGCAGTTGATTTTGCAAATCTTTTCGCACGGCTTTATTCCGCACTTTGTTTCCAATGGCAATCCGATTTTTTCTGTGTGCATTCCATGTCCACTGGTCTCTTCATACGCTGCAGAAAGTCTTTGAACCTATCCTAGTCTCTCGGACACCTCCATTAGTTAGGCAGTCAGTCCTTTCGTTGCCTTCAGAACCCGAATGGCCAGGTGCACATCATGGCGGCTACACAACCCATTAAAAATTTGGAGGCACGCCCAACACGCGTCTAGGTGTTCTTGTTTGCATTTTCAGTGCCTTTGCGATCGGAGTGAATGTTGCATTTAATCAAAAGCCAGAGCTTGATAATAATTGAAACACCTTGTCTACCACTTAATCTTTCTTCAATTTTAAGAAAATAGGGAAACTTATCCTTAATAAATTCAGTATATAATCATCCCAACAAGCGGCAGCATTTGCGGAAATTTTAACGGGATATATTATACTCGTTTACCAAAAATACTTGAAAGTCAAGAGTCAGCAAATCGTGTGTTAACAGGAGAGCACAAGATGCCAAAGTAATTGCTATAAATCATTTGAAAGCTAAAGAATATTACTTTCAACAATAAACTAAATTACATGAAGAAATGTGAGAATATTCCTGCAACGAAGTCTTAATAAAACAGCAATCTGCGATAGACACGTTGTGTACATAAGCGTATGATCTTTTGAGGCAAAGAAAACTGCTTTAACTAAAAAAGTACATGCTTACTGAGTACATAAACCGCATTCCTTTTTTTGCGCTTGTTACCAAGAAATTCCTTTCCAGCAGAATCCAACTTAGATTCATAATAAGTAATAAAACATAATAATTTTTGTGAGAAAGCAATTTGAATACGAACTTGTCGTATGACGATCTAAAGAATCATCAAATGCTCTTTTAGGCATTTTGGCGACTTATAGGTAGACCGACAAGACAAAGCGTTGGTAGTCTTAAGAACAAATTTAGAACAAATAAAACAATTTGCATTATATGTTACGGACATAGTATGGTGAAGTGTCATATCATTGCAGTTTCATGCTGGGAAAAGTCTCTGAAGTGTTGTAAATGTCAACAAGTAAGAAAATTATTTTTGAAATTACAATTTACCTTAATAGGGGGCAAAAAAACCGAAAAACTACATTTCTATACTCTATTAATTTAGGTGGGCGCGGCCGATTTTTTCACTTTATCATGAGTGGTAAGCAAAACACACTGAAAGGAGAGGAGTTCCCGGTTTATGTTGAACTGTAGGCGTGTCCTTTGATCAATTTGTCAAATTTTCAATACAAATGTGCGTGCAAGAGCCTTACAGTGTTTCTGGCAAACTTTGAAACCAATACTTGCCCTTACGCGACCGTGGTAATGCTTACGACAGACATCAAGCTTTCCAATTAAGGGGGAACCGCTGCCAAGTTACCAAACAGAAAGGAGCTTAAGTGGACAATCTGTAACAACTGACTTTTCATAGAAAGTCTACAATGTCTGAAAAGTGCGTTTACTGTCCGCACCTCCCATAGTTCACAGTTTCACATTTACGGCGAAGAAGAGTGGGAGAGAGGTGGAGAACCTAATCTACAGTAACTGCTTTAAGTGCCTGATTTCAGAAATCGTCAATGTAAAGCGAATTCAAGTTTTTACTTTTTTTCATTTTATTTATTTTCCATTCCGTACACTGTTGTTGCCCGCTTTAGTTTAATTTTTGTCATATTCAAAGGCTAAACCAACAATTTTTCGATTTATTGTTCGGTCACACGTAAAAATATATAAATTTTTTTACAATATTCCTCTCTATTGTTATTATTTGTCAAAAGTATACGTTTTTGACAGATTTTAATTTTAGAAATGAAAAAACGTAAACTTTCATAAAAAAAAAAATAGATTGAAAATGAATTTAAACCTTTTGCCACCTAACAGCAGCTTCGATGCACTGAAACACCGTACATCGTTGTAGACATTCCATAAGTTCGTTTGGTTGAGATTTTCGCTTGTCACAGTCACATCTAATTAGTCATCGCTCTCTTATTATTAGGTGTTTGCTACAGTTTTGATCATTTTTTCACTTGGAAAAGGTATTTATTGAGAAAAATTGCTACATTGTCCGTTAATCAAATAAGTCTCCACGGAAACTACATAACGATATCGTGTTGCAAGAACTTAATTGATTGGGCAGCGATCCACCCAGCGACCCATTTTCACATTTCTTCAGTACGTTGTGTGTGACAGGCCGTTTTTTGCCATTGGCACCAAAATCACCAGTTTTAACCAACACCGATAATTGGGATATGATGGCCTCGGAACGTGTTCGGTGGCCTTCGGCAGCAGATTTCTTCATATAAACAAGAAAGCTAACGAATTTGGAAGAAGAAGAGTTTCGAGCGCTCCATGATTAGCGTCGGTGTACGCTGAATAACTCAATTATGTTAAAAGGAAATCTGTTATCGAAATCAACCGTTATGTGCATTGGTATTTCCCATTTCGTTATCATTTTTGAACAAAATATTTGCAAACACCTAATGCTATCTGAATTTATCTGAAATTATAGTTAACTTACTTGCGTAGTGGTTAAGTAATTTCTATAACAACGTTTGCTAGTCTCCATAGATCAAGATGAGCAATCTATGTACGAGAAGTTCTCCGAATTGACAAGTTGCGCTATTGTAAAATAAAAGCTTCAACTTACCATTCTCAAGCAAATGAATTAGTTGAAGGGTTACAGTTAAAAGACGTATTATTTGCTAGGGACTGAGCAAATAACTGAGCACTCTAACCAGCATTTTTATTGCTATAGATTTTTTGCATCGTAACTCCTAACTTTTCGCTTGCAAATTAAAGCGGTAACCTTTCGATTTTTATAAAAATTTTCGAATATCATCAAGATTTCCCTTTAGTATACACTCTTATTTCTTGTTTTTTCCTTCCTCCTTTTAATATTCTCTTTTCCACCCTCACTCTGCTGTCTGTGGTTTGACTATCATTACTACTCCCGCAGTAATTGTCTTTTATTGAAAGCTTTTTTGCTGATTTCCATCTGTTGCAAATTGTCATCTTATTATATGTGAAGTTATCGTCATTAACACCCGCAAAGTACTTTCATCCGTTAATAAAAATAATTTATCATATTATTCCGCTATACCGCACATTCATTGTTTATTATATCTGATATAATTTCGCAAAATTATACTTTTTCTAAAACAAATATGTCGACTGTACAGTAGACTATTTGTAAAGCCTACCCTTTCAGTCCGAATCACATAGCATAGTGAATCATGTGTTGTTGATTTGCCAAATTTAAGAAACAAGAAGAAAAATAACAGGAATATATGTCTGATCAAAAAGTAACGTGAGCTTTCAAACTGTCGCTGCTATTATATATATACACCCAATTCTCTTTTTACACGAATTCCTTTTATACGAATTTGATTTAACATGAGTTCAAAAGAAGAAAAATTCTTTTTTTACACGAATTATTTTGTTTTAACACGATTTTATATATATGAATTTCAGATATAATTCCCTTTTTCCAAACCAGAAGTTATTTTTTATAAAATATTTAATGAATAAATAAATGTGTAAGCACGAAATAAATTAAGTGAACTCTAACAAGAACTTCTTAATATTGTTTACACCTAATTCTCTTTTTACACGAATTTTTTTACACGTATTTTTTGGGAGCGTATCTGTCGTGTAAAAAGAGAATAAGGTGTATATATGTATGTTGATTTTTATTCTATTGCTAACAGCGCTATTGAATCGAATCAGAAAGACTTTGCCGAATTCGGTGAAATGCCGATCCAATTGCTATAGAGTTTACATAGACACTTTTCAGGAAGAAGATCACTATTTGAGTTGTAATGGAAGTGGGAAGATTGTGTATCTTACGCGAGGACCATAGGAATAAGTTTTCGAAAGAAAAAAAGTGAAGAGAAATTTCGCACACACACTATTGCAGTCGTTTGTTAGGGAATTTTTCATATTCCGTTAGGTCTCCTTGAACTGACAATTGCGTGAACCAATCAAATTTCAGATACTTGTCGAAGCATTTTTCGTCTAACAATGCGAAACAAGTTTGCGCCAGCTATGGTGAGCACCTAAAGGGAAGCTATTGTAATTTGTTGAATGCATTTGTTCGTTTTAACATACATTGAATTTTCATTTAAAATGCATGGAATTTTTTAACAAATAGTATATAGAACTTTTTTTCGTCATAAAATTTTTATGTAAATTATTGAAGTTTCTACTTGTTTGCTCTACGTTAGTATATTCTCCTTCGCAAACACATTTTTCATTGGTTGGCAATATAAAGAATGCTGCTCCACTAAAAAATGTAATACGAATAAAAATTAAATATGTGCATACATTGTGGGTACAATAAATATAAATTACAATATAAACAGCATTTCTTGAAGCACAGATAGGAAAAATCAAACTGCGACGCGAGTTATGTTTTGCTCATCTATTCATTGTGGGTGGAAGCGCTAAATTCGCGGAATTCATCGCATCTCGAACACCTGCCATTTACAAGTAGCATATGCTGAGCACAGGAATTAATTACAAATCTTGGACACCTCAGCAATCGATTCATGTTTGTTTAGAAAGAAAAATTGCGTCCATCGATTTTTGCAATTTTTCTGAAATTTCCTTTTCGGAGGGCAAATTTTCATATTATCATACGATGAGTGGAAAAATGTATACGCATTAAACCGCAAGGGTAGTCAAGCAGATAAGAACGACGACTAACTAGTCAATATTCCCGGAGGCAAATTTCAGTGCGGTAGAGTTTACTTTGCTCGTAGCTATAGCGAGTGGTATCGCACTTATCGATTGGACACAGTCTCAATAGGCTGCCGACATCTCTCTATTGCTTTCCCTTTCTTCGCATCTTCGACCTTCTGGCCGTCACCGTGTTACACGAAGAAAGGACATTCCCTAAGTAATTGGCCAAAAAAGAAAAATTGGCAAGGGACAGACACATCCACAGAATAGAATAGAGGGGCAAATAGGATAAGATGAAGAAATCAAGAATTTTTAATATGTCGCTGGGTCAATAATTCAAGTTTTTGTAGACGAAATAATCAAATCAATGTATTTTCATTTTTTTTTCTTTTCTTCTCAGTATAAAAATTAACAAATATAGGTACAGGACAATTTAGCCATGAATGCACATGTGTATATGTTTCATATTCACATCATCCGTGATGAACTCTTTCCTCTGCAATAAAAATGCAACAGAACATAAAACAGTAGTTTCCGACCGAACAGATATTATTCAACGGAAATTGACACTGCTTGCTCAGCGAAAAAACGGAATTTGTGAAGATATTTGTCATTTTCAATTCGATAAACAATAATTTTTTAAAAGCTGTACACATGCTATGAGCGTATGTACACACGAATCTATAAATATATGTGCATATGCTTCTAAATTTAAACAATAAAATGTTTACTTCTGCACATATGTACATTTATTATTAGGAATGTCTGTTTAGCAGCCTTTTTCTATCTGCGGCGATGCACGTATGTGTACAATATATGTATATACATGTATTTATACAAAAGAGCAACAATCGTTCTCCGATTTCCTAAAAATATTGGCAAATATGGTATGATGCTTTGTTATACCCTACGCCACTTGTGGAAGCATATGTTATGGTATGTATGTAGGTGGGTGCAAGTTTCAAAACAACATATATGTGAGAATTTGTTGCATACAATCGGAGGCTGTCATTTGGTAAAATCGCTTTTGACAATCCAGCGCACCAGCAACGAGTTTCCTATCTCGGAATTATTTTGTTGCCTTTTTGTAATATGTTTCTGAGCATACTGCCGGCTGTAACAACTCCAGTTTTATCACACGTAGTCTTGTTGGCCATATTTCCATTCGAGACTTTTCTATTGGAGCAATATCGTAAACAACATTTTTAAGCACTTACTGTTCAGATAATGTGGGTTATGTTGGGCTGCATGGGGAGTATGTTTACTCTTTGCACTAAGTGTAGTTGTTGTGGGCGACTAACCTGGCTTTTGTAATTTGATCAGCTGTTTTTGTTACATTACGCTTTCGGCTGCGGTAGCAATGAAGAGTTCGGTATCGCTATTATTTGCATCATCGTTAACAATGACATTTTGTTTTCATGCCGTTATGACTTTGTGCTGTTTACCTTTGCTGTTATTTCTATTTGGACGTAAAAAATTAGTTGTCGCTAGAGTTTGATTTTGGTTTTACGTTATTAAGACTCCGATGTGCAAATTTGATTTTTTGATTACTTTTTTTTTTAAAGCTTAAGTTTCATTACCGTGCATAGTTGGGATGACTTAAGCTTTATTTCAAATATTATTTGCTGAGAATTCACTTCAGTGCTATACATGTGCAAATATTAAATAACAGGCAACGGAGTAACAAAAAGTAAGAACAGTGTAAATGGGTCTACATTTTATACTTATGTTACAAGAATGAGACAAGCGGGTCCAACTTGAGTCTTTCGTGTAGAACTACTTTCGCGATAATTGCATTGATTCATTCTGGCAAGGAAAGGCATAACGATGTAAATATGATCAACGTGACGTATGGTCTTTTTGTAGACTCTACTTCGCCGAATTCTCGCCATTATAATACCACTTATGTTGGCTGCAATATTGCAGCGACTAGACAATTAGTCTCAAACTCAGGAATTTCGGTTTACGCTGTGAGTTCATTGGACTGCTATTAGCTCTTGCTATTTCGACTTGAAACCATAAATACGTGTAGGTTTTCGAAAACTGCGTCCGCTGTTACTGATGGGGAAGCCTGAAAAATGTACTTGCATATTAATATCACTTCATTGAAGATTTGGAGTTTCTTGCCTTGAGATCATTTTGGAATAGCACACTATCATTTGCTAAGCTGAATGAGTGAAAAATCTTAACATCGTCAGCGAATATTGAAACTTTCGAATTCCGTGATAATCAGATCATAACTCTGCACTTGCTTTAGATAAATTGGGTCAATACGTATGAATTGCTTCTGCCTTAGATTGAAACAATTCCCAAAAGAAGCAAAATAAGATAATATGGGGATTCGCTTAAATATTTATTGTATTTTGCTCTTAGAGTTTATACGGTCACGATTTGAATTTTTACGTTTATAACTCTGTCGGGTCACATTCAATTTTTCCGAAAAACAGAGAATGACTTGAAGAGATATTAGTTTATAAACAATGCAAGGAGGTCATATATCGCAACGATAGGTTATAAATCAAGGCGACAAGTATTCGTAGAACGCACAAAAGCTAACCTGAATTTCATTTATTGTCATTCATGGTAGAAAATTTTGCAAATTGCGCGAATTACCTTAAAATATATTTAAAATAATAGCGTGAAAAATCATTTATGTTACTAAAATACTTTTTTACCATTATATTCTCTGCTTAACAACCTAATTATCAGCATTATTATGTTGGACATCAAAAGAGGTATTCATTGTGAAATTCTATTTTATACATTGTAACGAATGAAAACCGTATCTAATGTTCGTATGAGAGAAATGGGAAAAACAAAAGACAGTGAAAGGAACAAAAGGCAGGAAAAAAATATTGTTTCATTGCCAGCTTGTTGTATGCTGAAAGAATTTTTTTTTTTTTTTTTGCCTGTTAAAGCAGAACAAATGACAAAAGACCGTAAAAGCATGAAAATATACATTAAATAAAAATTCATGAAGTGTGCAAGTCTGTCTTTTTATACCCATTATCACTGTCCACATTGGCAAACTGGTTAAATAAGTTTTTCGCAGCTTCGATGGACTGCACAAATCGCAATATGCATTGCGAACTAAATATGTGAAGAGAAATATGGGTTTAATTAATCCCCCAACATTAATCTCGTAACATGATAACGTCGCTTATGTTCCTTTCGAGACTTGTTCCCTTGAATTCCTTCAATTTCAGTATGTTAATGGATATCAAGCATGAACATCTCCTTAAATATGAAAACCCAAGGCAGCCAAATGGAAAACATACTGCAAATAAGTGCAAAGGTTGCAACAAGTATTAAGGTTACTGCGGGCATCAAGGGTTGTTGCTTACCTGGAAGTTACTCAAAGCAGATGGAGCCTGCACTAATCCTTAGGCTCAATAGATCTGTTTTTGCTGGGATTGTTCAAACTATATTGAACTGTAAGTTCTTGAGGATATCGTAAATATTTTGAATTCTTCTTTTCTTTCATTGCATATACAATTATTTTCCTAAGTTATAAGTTAGAAATTGTCCTACGTAATTTTCATATAAGCCGTTTATTATGAAAGTGGTGCAACTTCATTAAAAAAACAAAAATATGAAGATAAGCGATAATTGTAGAAAAAACGTAATATGATTTTTTTATCTGTAAAGAACTTATAGTCAAAGAAACTCAGATTCACTAGTAGTGCGAAGAAGAGGAAAGTTTTAGCTATTAACTGAAATGTTCAAAGTGATGCAAGTTCATCTTAGTCGAGGTTGATAGAAAATTTTCCAGAAAGACAGCGACTTGGCTGTAAATAGTCCAAAAAAATATTTTTTTCTGAGCTAGCAGTGTTATGATAAGTTGGAAATGGTTCCGCCTACAACTATCAAAAAATCTTTTACGTGAACTGAAGGGGAACAGCCTACTTGAACTTGAGAACTTTTGAGAATAATTTTGTGCTTTGTTTTAAAAATAATTAGACTGCCATGCGACTCATGACAAAATCAATTTATTGGCTGAAAAGTTCAGTCCGTATGTTAGCTTGCCACAAAGATCGTGCGATATAACGCTATGGGGCCTTTTACTTTGGCCTTGGAGCATTGGATTACTCCAATAAACCACGAACCACCTCAGTAATTTTATTCGTCGACAATATTCGCGGCATTGGTAAAATAATAGCAGGTATATGTATGGAGAAAGGGCAAACCCGGGTGTCCTAAGATTGAACTTTTACGGAAGCCCAGAGACCGTCATTTACATGAAATAATTTTTAAATCAAAATAATATGAACCCATATCTGAAATAAAAGAAAATTCATGTTGATATCTTTTACCGTTTGGTTTTTATTCCAAACTAAAAGAGTAAACAATTATTTGACCCCATATATGACCCTATATATAAGAGGGCAATCCATAACTTTTGTAAGTCGGTTTGTTGCAAGGTCATTGTAAATTTTGTGCTACACTTTACATAAACATTTAGAATTGATTTTAGTTACATGGTGAACGTCATAACATACATAACATATATATATGTATCTGTATGCACTTATAATCAAGCCATATGTCAGCTTTATTAAGGTGCAAACAAGGAAGCCCGTCTTCATGTCGAACATGTTCTACTCAACTCAGCAAGTTATCTGTTGTTGATTTGCTGGCTCACAGAAGGAGAAGAAGATTTGATTATAAACTCCTGAATGCCTGAAATGTAGATCTAGAAGTCATCTAAATTTTAAATTTTCGATTTCGTTTACCGACTTTGGACAAGCACACTTATCACAGTTTGGCATTTGAGATGGAATATTATCTTTGATGGGTAAGAATGTAGGCAGTTTGGAGGATTTCATGCGCGTGCAACGTTCCAATAAAAGTTGGAAAATGCAAAAGGTCCGAAACAGCAACAACTTATTGTCAAGTCCTTATGTAGTAATCACTAAGTCTGTAAAAAGTAAAGTTTGAAAGCATTCTCATGTTACCGGATAATTTGGATATTTTACGGTTAATTTCGCTTTAATAAGATGATTTTATATACTTTAAAAGGATTACGGCAATGAAATGCTGGGTCCAAATGGTAATTCTTGCTATTCATAGGTCATCTTATCTGAGTATTTTCGTGCTTATCGGCCAAGCAATGAGATACACCTGATAGATTCATTAAAATATGTGCAGTTCATCGCCAAGCGCCTTATTACCGAACGTCGATTTCTTTCCACGTACATCGCTCGGTTGGCTAGCTTTTGATGATGAACGTTTATATGCAATAC
>CCAG010020955.1:0-18806 GCA_001077435.1 Glossina morsitans morsitans
AATGGCATTTGGTGAGGGGGGAGGGGGGAGGGTGATGCATATTCAGCTTTATCATCGTTGCCAATGATTCTGATTTCTGCATCATGTGCATTTACGGTTAGGACGTCGTAATGGATCAATTGTTCGTAAGCCGCTTCTTTTGTTGGCGTCTTAGTCTCAAGAATCCATTAAGCACTCTCTTTGCTATTTAATTCAAAGAAAAATGCTATTGAATCGTAAAGGATAACTAAGGAATTGCTTAATTCTTAAAATCCCTGCCACTTGGTTAATATTCCCTGTTTGTTGGGATCAGCTGAGTAGTATACGTATATATCGGCAGCGCTGGATTTTCTTCTGCCTTATGTAAGGAGTATTATAGATTCGGGGAGTCCTGATTCAGACTTCAATCTGCATTGTGCGTCTTTGCGGAATGGACGACGCAGTAAGTCGTTACAACTTAAGGGCAGAATATCTCTTTTTCTACCCTATCCTTGTCTAAAAACTTAATATTAATTCGGAGAGTTTACTTTGGTCGTAGTTATAGCGGATGCTCAGTCGGTATAGAAATAACACTTACCGACTGTGCAGGTACCCAATAGACGGCGATCTCTTCTCTACCCATTTCTCTTTCCGCCCACAATCTTTTTACGCGAATAGGGATCATATCCTGTAATTATACTCTCTACCACTGTTGGTACGGAGCACATTGTGGTTGTGCTGACGTCCCCTAATATGCCAAATAGTGTAGGGTATAAAAACGAATCTAAACTAAAACAGAACTTTTCAACTTTAAATCAAAATTTTTTCATATTGACGGACAGACGAACTCAGCTCAATTCAAAAAATGATTTTAAATAGATCGGTACAACAAAAAATTGAGTCCATCTTGGTGTTACATACGTCCGGTTGCCCTAAATCCAGAATTACTCCTCGCAATATTTCATTTCCGATTTGGTATGAGGGGCCGGGTAGAGAACAATCACGACTACCAAGCCAATGTTCGTAGGATCAAATCTCAGTGCTATAGAGCACTGGTCGTAGATACACTGAGTACTTACTCGGTGAAGACACAGCACCGGTTGAACATACTCTCGCTGGGCTACGGCCATCACCATTCTATTTTTAATTTTTTCCTGCCTTTTTTTTGACCGCGACTATGTTACGCGAAAAGAGAAAACGAGTGTTTGGTCACAACAGAAAGAAAAAAAAAAAAAAACCAAACGTTTGTAATTTTATTAAGGATAAAAACGTTGCAAATATAAGAACTTGTTACCTAATCTCAGACTTTGCTGCAAGTTTCAATGTTTTCACGTTTTCACCCTAAAGTTCAAATTGAAACTAAACGTAACTAAGCAAGATTGGTGTAAGTAATGAATTATATATAAGTAACGAGTAAATAAGTAACGAATTATATATATATATATAAGGGGAATAACAAGGTGGAAAAATGTACTGATTTTTTAAAAAGCTCTATGATGAGTACGGCGGAAATAATGCCATCAACAAATTTGTATATCCCAAACGAAGGGGTTTATATCGTTCCAAAAAATTAGGTTTTTGAAATCATTCACCGTCTGATCGGCCAGCCATTAATTACTAACGCCTCATATCACGCCATAATTGCAACCGCGCTTGAAATGACTTCTGATGTTTAATGCGATCGAAGCTAACCGATAACTTAACAATGTTTTTAATAATCAATCGAACGATGGGAAGAACAGATTACTTCGAGACATTTCTTATTTGCAATTCTTTCGATTTTCCCTAATAATCGTTTTTGTGAAAAAAAAAAAAAATAAATAAATCTTCTATTCCTTGGAGGAAAATTTAAAAGAAAATATTGCATTTTCTTAGTTTTTAGAATTTTTGCGGAGATTTTTTTGAAAAGAAACAAAATTTTTTGCCACTTCTGTTAATTTCTGTGTACAGCAAACAATTTGTTTTTGAAAACAAAGTAGAGAAATTTGTTGTTGTTTATTGTGTAAATCTTATGAGAATTGTTTTTATGTACTTAACACACAAAAAATTTCAACTTGAAACAAAAAACTAATTTTTTTTTTTTGCTCAAGTTCTCTTTCTCTTTCTTTCTCTTGCTTGAAACAAACATCGCACTCTACACATTATAACATTATAACAATAGCGCCAAAATGTAACCTCAAACAAAAGATTTAAAAGCAAAAAAACAAGTTTTTCTGTTTTCCTTCACTTTTCTTTTTTTTTTCTTTCCCGCACATCATTTCCACCTGGAGAATTGCATATAACGTAAAGTATGGAGGATGTGTAAAAAAAAAACACAAAAAAGAAAAATCCAAAAAACGGAAATTGCAAAGAACAAGCCAAGGCAGGCGGACAGGTATGCAAGAGTAATGATATGTTAAAAGGAATAATAATTCATGCACACTGCCAACTTACACTCTTACGAAATTGGGTGGGGATAGATAACAACATACAAAAGTACAGACAACGCTTACTTTTTATACATTTAACAGCTCATCTGAAATGTCTTTTCTTCTTTCTTTTTTTCGTTCTTTCAACTGACGAAATGTGAAAATGTAAGAAGTGAAAGTATTGGTTAAGTTCTTCTGACAGGGCACCTGTGAATAGCATTGATGTTAAGAGCTAACATTTTTCATACTTCCTCCCACTTTTCCCCCCACCCCCCCGCGCCCGCTGCCTGCACAAACAATAGTTAACATCTGAAATTTGTTCTTCAGTTTGTTGTAAGGTAAAGAGCTGTAATCACCTTAGGGTAAATTTTCAATACCCGAACGATTAGTCAGCTCGCAAGTGCCTTACACACAACCTACGCGCTACGAAAAAGCTCTGACCTTCTATTGCAATTTTGACAATTGCAAGAATTGCAAGTCAGGGATTGACGCCCGGACAGACACAGGTTTGCTAAGAGTTTTTATAAGAAATCTATGATTTTTAATTGCGACATGGAGTTAGATAAAAAAAAGTTGTTTTATACAATATATGGCCATTAGATCTCATCTTCGTTAGTAGTAGAGATTAGTTGGGAAAGGACTTACTATGGCCAAGTTTGCATTGAACTTTTAGTTTATGTAGAATTTTGCAGAAGAAAATTTGTACCAACTTATTATGAAGTGTAATTTATAGAGTCTTATATATTACGCTCAGGGCATGTTACGCCCATGTTTTGTAACCTATAGTCAAAATTTAAATTTAAATGAAGTAGTTTCCAACTTTTTATCCCAATTTTGGTTAGACTTTAACGATCCAGCGACGCTAATGACAAGCGGATGGATGGGCGAAACGAAGTGCGGACGTACAAAAGCAAGGATGCACAAAAGCAAGGATGTACGGATGTACGGACAAAAGCAAGAATGAATGGACATACTGACAGTTGAACGGACGGACATGCAGATTGATATGTCCGGGCAAAATGTATGCCGTGTAAAAGAATATTTTCGATTTTAACAAACACAAGGACGAATATAGGATAACGTCTTCACTTTAGTGTTGATATGGAAAATGTTACTTATACCACTTTTTTGTTTGGAGAATGTAACAAGAAGGTCGGAATAGTATTAAGCACTGTATCTCTCTTTCTTTTTCTCTCTATCTCTCTCTGTTTATATTGTAGTACTATAGTTATGCAAATAACTATAAATGAGTTTTGCATGTTAAACGAACTTAAAAATCAGTTTCCTTTTGCGTTAGCGCTCATCTTTTTTTTTTTCTTTTCTGCTTGCTTCCTGCTCTTGATATGATAACAAATACTAACGTAGGTGTAGCAATTAATAAAGAGGATTTTTTACTTACCTAAAATGAAAAAAAATGGAAAGGAAAACAGGAAAATCTTTCTATTACCACACACAGTTAAGCTTCTTCTATTTTTAATTAATTTATGAGAAAAACTTTTGAAAGAAATCGACTTGTATTTGACGAGCCGGAGAGGAGGGGAGATTGAATTTTTTTCATTCTTTCACGATAAGAAAAAACAGTAAAATTGCATTCAACATGAATCGAATTTTTGACTGCAAAAGATATATGCCGATCCCGTGGTGTACATCGTATACCGGGCATGCGCAACCGCTAGACCGCGAGCCGCATTCGGCCCCTGAGGAAGTCGAGTGCGGCCCGCTACATTTGATATTGAAAGTAATTCAATTTACTGGCACGTAGTAATGCTGAAAATGGATTGTATCTGCCTTCTTGCCCAGCTCTGCTGTGCCTCTATCATTATGTCATAAAATTGCCGTTAAAATCGATGCGCAACACGACATTTTTAGTCATAGTTAGACCTTGTTCTGGCTCCCGCCATGATATGAAACTTAAAATTGGCCCTTTGATCAAGAAAGTTGCCCACCCCTGTCGTGTATACTCGAAATCTTATTTCTACGCAAATTGATAAAAATTCCTGATCATTTTATAGACTCGCTCCCTAACATTCGCATGTACTTTTTACAGAAATTTTACTGATCCTTCAATTTTATTGCGGAAAATTTTAATGAAGGAAATTTTTCATCCTAACCAGCTAGGATTCGAACTTCGAAGCTTCATATATCACATTATTATTAAGGGATAGTTTCAAATTTAGCTTAAAGTTCTAAGGACCTTCACCCAATATATAGGTACTTTGCCCACTTGATCCACGTGTTATTATTAAGGAAAAGTTTAAGACGAAACTCTCGATTTTATTCCACTAACTTTCGAACAAAGATGATTTTTTTAAGGAAATGTTTAAGAAACTACTCACTTACTTACTTACTTAAAAGTTTTAAATCTTTAATTGGAAATTATCTTGCACCCAGCAGCCTTCAGCGGATGTATAAGCCGGTGTTCTTTTAAATTTTAAGATTAACCTGATGGGGTTAATATGGAAAAGTTTGAGTCAAAATATGAAGTCTTTTATCATCCAATATTGAGGAAGATGTCTTTCGATTTAACGTGGGTACACTAGCGCGAAGGATTAACTCCATCATGACGGATGACACATGGTGAGTGAATAATCAATGCCGCGAGGTTAATAATCCCTGCAACAGTCATCGCCGCATATTGGCGCACATTTTGCTTTGAGGAAAATTAGATCACTGAGTACAACATGAGATAGGGATATGAACATACCCTCTCGCTGATGAGTGGGATGCACTGTCTAATATTGAGAAGGAGTATGTTTTTAACAGAAGTTAAGGCTTTCTAATAATACTCCTTAACTAGATATTGTCCTTAGTTGTATGATGGGACTGCTGTGTAGACGCATGGATAAAAGTCGCGAGTATATAAGAGTCGGTGTTCGCGAGTTCGAATTTCAGTCGGTTCGTCCTTGGTCGTACTTGTAGTGAGTGCGCGTTTTCGGTAAAGACGCAACACTTACGCATGCATCGACTACGTTGCGATCACTTTTTATCTCTTACTCTTTCCTCACTTCTTCCGACCATCACCGCACCGCTAGGCCGTACTTTTTTAACAGATAGCTCATTTTCTTAAATTTAATGGATTATCACCTCCCATCAATTTTTTCGACGATCAAGGATCGCTCTAGCATCTTTCAAGTCAAGGCTGACTATTTTTAATGGTTTTTCCCCATTAGAAAGCAGTGTTTTATTAGCACGTGAATCTCAACGGGGGTCACTAAAACTACTGTAATCTACAAACTATGTCATGAAATTTTCGTATGCGTCGTTTGAAGTTTGGTATTACCCAGAATTATACAGTGTTATCGTATATGTGCCACACCGGAGACTTATTGCGCTAAAAATGATTGTTAGAACGACAACATCAGCAAAACTAAAAACAAAAAAAGACACTATAGTGTAGCGTGGGTAAGCATTAAAGAGCCTACAGCGTTTTGCTCAATACATATATAAATAATATGGGACGTGGTCCAAAAAGTGATCCGATCCAGAAAACATATCTATATACCAAATTGTTTCATCAAGTTATCTGAAAAATTGCGGCCTGTGGGTTCAAGAAAAACTAGAAAGACAAACTGACAGATAAGCTTAAATTGATTGGGAAAATGATTCGGAAAGTGACTCTGAATCGATCGGTATAATAAAAGATGGATCTGTCTTAAATCACTTCGAGTATTGCATACATCCGGGCAACTTTATACACACTTTTAATACAAAAGATTTGGTATACCATACGCTAACTGTGTATACTTTACTTTATTATAAGTACGATCTTACTATAATACTAATACCAATAAACCATAATTTCTTCTTTTACATGTAGTTCTAAAGTTATCGTAATTTATATATCTGGACGAATGGACGGACATGATTGAAAATCAATTGTTTTAAAAATATTCAGCCTAATAGAAAATTTCTCTTCTCTCTACTATTTTCGATTTACACATCCAAGCCTTGATATAAATTGACCTTTTTCTTGTAAAAGTCATAAGACCGCTTCGAGAAATGTTAATCTATTGGCTCTTGAAATTAATGCTAATGAAAGCATAATAAAAAAAAAAAATTTTTTTAGTTAATAATGTTTCCCATTGACTCAATTATTAACTCAATATTCAATATTTAAAGCCGTCTATTGGAGAAAAACCCGCTTTATTAATTTCCCTACCCTGTACACGGGTAACTTGTAATCTTTGTTCGTGCGCTTTATGTAAGCAACATGATTTCTTGTATGAATATTTCTTTGATTTTTTTTGTTTTCTTTTTTTTTTTTTCGTATGCATTGTATTTCACATTTTACAGGTTTCAACTGATGTTCGGAAAAAATAAAAAAAAATTTGAATACCACCCAAGTAAACATACCGTAACATACTCACGCGTACTTCCAGTGTGTTATCATCAAAAGAAAACAAAACTGATATCGGAAAAGATGAAAATATTTCTCGACTCTCATATAATGCCTGTTATATATGATTTACAATGACATTACACGTATACATATGCATATAATATGCGTATGCATATGTTGTGTAGTTGGTAGAAGTACGTTATTGGTATATGTTTATATATGCATGTGTGCATCTGGATCACTGTGCACAACACAGAACAAATATCATATGTTAAAATTGAATTTTTCCACATTACATTCACATTGCATTGCATTCATTATGGTACAGATAGACAGACGTACGCATATGGAAACGCATGCATGCATGCATGCTTTCATGCACACATCCATAGGCAAACAGCAGAAAAAAAAAGATTGTTAAGCTGATTGTTGTTTCAATTTCAATTTTTCCCGTCTATGATGGTTGCGTATGAGTGATTTTAATTTTTTCCTTTTTCTTCTTTAGTTTCTTTTTAGTTTTCTTTACTTTACTCCGAGTTCATCTGTTTTTTTTTTGTTGTTCTTATTTACGTTTCCGCTTTACATTGTTTTTGATTTCGTTTTTCGATCGGTGGCTTAACATTTACCTTAAGCATTATTCCTTTTCTCTCCCTCTCTCTCTGTCTGTCTCTTAGTCTCTCCCTCGTTTGGTACAATTTCGAGAATCAGTTGAATGTTTCGTGAATTATTATTCAATTATTGTAAAATCGGTTCAGTAAGCAAAGTTGAAAAAATTTGCAAACGAAAATTTAACCTTCCTGTCTTTAAGTGGATTACGTCTGTTATTGGTGATGCACACTTGCGGCACAAAGGCGTGTTAAGTTTGTTCGGAGAGAAAGAATTAAGATAGATTCATATTTTGTTATACCAGTCGATTTACAATTACTTTCTCAATTGATTCAAACTTGTCTGTCCATCTGTCAATTCCGTTTTTTTAAGTTGAACCTACAGGTTGTTCAGATATTCTAACGAAAGAATCTGATGTATCGACATATTTTCGACAAAGGACGAACTCTACTGAAAGTGGTCGGTCCATCCGTCCGTCTTCTTTCCTTGTGTAAAACCTACAGGTCCCCATTTTTCAGATATTCTAATGAAAAAATCTGATATATCGAGATATTTTCGACAAAGGACGGGCTCCACTGGAAATAATCGTTCCGTTTGTCCGTTCTGCTTTCTTATGTTTAATCCAAAGCTTGCGATTTTTGGGAAGGAATGAACGTTATTGAAAATGATTCGGATCGGACTACTTCTTGCATCAATTCTGATATAATGCCTTACTTTGGAAAGTTATGTGAATACCTAAAGTTTACTATATTGTATGTATCTATAGTATTTTTACAACTCTTTATAAGGAAATATACGAATAATAAATAAATAACATTTGACACAATAGAAGGAGAAGAAGAAGAACAACAATTCCAAAAACTGTCCTTTGGCTTAGTCTCCCTTCATTAGCAATTCGCAGCAACAAGTTGCTGTTCATCAACGTTAATTGAGAATTGAAAAAAATTAAAATTTATTTAACATAAGGAATAAATTTCTTTATCCTTTATACAGAATTCACCAAACCAATGGTAATATATTTACGTTTATTTTTGGTGTTTTTAAGCCTGAACAACAGCGAAAATAATGAGAGTCTGAAGCTGGTTGCGCGCAAACCTTTAGCCTTCAATCAGAGATAAAAGACGATAATATCTGCCTTAAAACACTAATAGTGTAATTATGTGTTGTTTACGAGTAAAAAGAATTTTCTATTATTTGTTTACTTACGTTATAGATAGATAATAGACCAGTTGTGATTAATGTGCATAATTTATATAGCGTTCAGATTACGTCATGTGTTTTGGAAAAGCAAAGTAAAAATAGAGTTTACCAGAATAATGTAAGTTGGAAAACAAGTAAAAACACTATAGCGGGACACGGCGCGCCATTGAATACCCTACACAAAATTCGTTTAACACTGTTATTCACATAAGTACTTTTCAAACTAAAAGTTTACATGGCGTGTGATCAGAAAAGTGGTCCAATTCAAATCATTCTCAATAGCGTCCATCCTTGGGTCAAAACACGTTAGCGTGATCCAAATAAGTCAAAAACCGCAACCTGTAGGTATTCCAAGACGACAAGACGGACAGCCGAATCGATCGGTATAATAAAAAGTGCATCTAGCACAAAACTTTCTGCGAGTCGAGTGGTGTTGGGTACGAATACTGGCACATACGACATTCGTAGAGGTCTCTAAGTACCTGTACACAATCAAAAATCAAGAAAGGGGATCTTTTCATATAATATGTGCATACCGTTCCATAAAAATAGCTGTGGTACGTTCCTTTATATAAAAAATATCCCAATATCGGGACATATCTCTTTAAAGTGCATTATTGCGTCCTCTAATTACAAGCGCCTAATGTTGTCGCATTCAGAAAAAGGAATTGCAACACATGGATTGACGTCAACGGTAACCAGGAATAGAATTTGAGATGACGTGAATTCAAGTTGGCTGTCGCGAATGAGCTAATTAAGTTCTAGAGCAGGCTGGTTCTTGGTCTTAACTCATGGCCTCCTAGATAAGGGGCGCTACTTTTCCGATTTCAACTTGCAGTGAGGTACGCCAAGCTTTAATCCCGATCGGTATATGACAGCAGCGATAGTGAATGTTCGATTGGTAAACACACATCGCTAATCGGATCTCTTCTTGCTGGGGTTACATACTGCCCATCTGCTTCTTCTCCCTAACCACCACCGTGTTCATGCACGCATTTGTGTGGCATATTCTCTGAGTCACTGGTCATTAAACGGAGAAGAAAATGTTGCGGAAGACGAACTGCGAAGTATTACTACGAAACTATGTACAAACATAAATCTGTTAAGGAAAAAAAAAGCGGGAAAAATATTTCCTTTTGCTAAATTCCAAAGATTTTTTAAGTTTTGTAAAAAGCAATGAAAAAAAAAACGGGCAAAAACACTGTAATGGATTACAGCCGTCCATGAACAACCCTACACAAACCGACAATGATTCACGTAACGGCACTTAAAAATAAAGCCTTATAGGAAAAGTGGTCGAGAAAACGGTCCGATCGGAGCAATTGTTAAGAGAGTTGTTCTTTGGGCCAAGACTATTCAGTAGAGCAATTTTCATCAAAACATCTGTAAATAGAAAAAAACAAAATGGAAAGATGGACAGACAAGCTTAAATCGATACAAAAAGTGATACTGAATCGATCGATATAATAAAAGGAGGGTCTCTTTTAAGTCCTTCTGGGTATTGCATACATCCCCACAAACTTAACATACTCTTGTTCCACAAGTGATGTAAGGGGTAAAAACTGCAATATTTCTTTCGAAAGAAACTTTTAGCAAATGCTTGCAAATCGATGTGTTAATGACAGTCGACCATTACAAAATATACTCTTGTACCACAAGTGGTGTTCACTAAGCTGGACATAAAAATTACTTAAGTAACTAGCTTGCTCGAAACATAGCTATAATAGTCATAGTTATAGCCAACAGCGGGCATCCAAAGAGATTTAATATTCTAAGAATGAGCTCAGTTTTTTCTTAAAAATGTTCATGTAATCATTAAAGGATTTTTAAGATCCCTGCTAAAGTATTGCAATATAGACAGAGGCGGAGAAAAAGTAGTTGTTCATCGAGAGAAATCAATATATCCGCTATTTGTATAAAATCGTTCCTATGCGATCGCGAAAACTGTAATCATTCTACTAAAATGTGAGTCGATTGAAACCGAATGATTTTCGTAACGCAGAGTCTAGCAATCGAAATATAAGATGTTCGTGGAAAATTATATTCGGCTTGTGACCGAATATTTTATGAACAAAAAATAAAGAAAAAAAAACAGAAATTCCAACATTGAAAATTTACATCGTGTGTCTGAAGCAGATATCTTTTCTAATTTTGCAACCATAAGTGGATCTACCATAGCAATTAACAGACAGATGGACAGACGGCCTAATAAGTAAGAAAGACTCATATGGGTTTGATATGCTAATCAATAATATGTAGACTTTATATATGATCTCACTGAAGCTTCTTTATGGATGCTGAAAACTTTTCAATATTCGATAACATTGACTAGGCATAGCCCATTTTTGTACAGATGCTACAGGACCACTTGTAAAATGCTAATGCCAATTTTTTATCGTTGTATTTGTTGTGGTTTATAAGCAAGAAGCAAAAAACCAAATTTTTATTTTTTCTTTTTTTTTGGAAACAGAGGTAGTCTTTGGTTGTTTTACCTGCGGTGGTGTCCTTTGCGCGATCCGGGTCAATATCAATAGCAACTTGCATGCAAGAATTTCGAATGTTTCGAATTTGAAGCATGTAGATTGTTTTTTCCGACCAGGAGAATGTTTGCCGCAGCCCTTACACAAGCAGACAGAAAGACGGACAGACGGCCATGATTAAATCTGTTTAGAATTTTAACTTCCAATGTTTCTGCCCAATTTCAAGTCAATAGCTAAAATTTTTCGACCCTGAAAACGTTTGCCGCAGCAGACGGACAGCCGGTGAAATCTAAATCTGATGCTAAAATTTGATGCTGATACTTCTGAAGCCTCCGTCTGCATGTTATCAACTTTTTGACAAAATGTAAATATATATGTACATATATATATAAAAAGGCCGAATCAACCGAAAGCAGAGTCATAGGGTAAGTGATTTCGAACGTTAAACACAAAACGTTTGTGTAGTCTTTACGTTCATTTTTTTTAATTTTAATTTTCAATTGTAACGTTGTGTAGTTTAAGCCTTTAATCTTAACTTTTGCTAAATTTGCAGCTGAATTTATCTTGTAGTTGAGTGTTATGTATAAATGTATGCATACACGTATATGTATAGCGCATACAAGTATGAAATTGTCAGTTGAGAAATAAATGGCCCATCATGGCACACTTGGAATGTATGGCAACAAGTGTATCAAAGGTGCATAATTGATGAATTGAAAAAGTGTTTGCATAGCATTGTTTCGTTGTGTGTTCAATACGTCGAAATCCGTGCCAAACAAAAAGGATTCGTCGATAGCATATTTTTTACATGAGCATAGCAAAAAAGTGGTCGGGTTTTCATCGTATTGTTAATGGGAAGGAAAAGTGACTTCATTTCGAGTATCTCATGCACAAAGTTTACGCTTAACATCCGTATTCACGGCAAGATCGAATGCCTTAGGCAGGAAAACGATGCGAACGCCCTGTATCTGGCGAGATCAGAAGTTTGTTGCAGCTTAAAGTGAATTCGTAATCGTCAACCGGTAGCTACCAGCTTTTCAAAAGCCAGAGCAGAGTATTCCACGTAATGTTTTCCCAACACATATCTCCGTCCATCGATAAGCCCAAACAGGTTCATGACATTGTGGAAATACCTAACCGAGAAGTACAAACCCACGCGGTTTAACTGTCTGTCTCGTTTGTTTGCTTCAAATGGTCACGCAGGTTTTGCAGGACTTTATTTCGTACGAGGATATGGAAAACTAATCGTTAAATAGTTCACATCCACGACTGTTAACTCGGTGTTCACGCTTTCAAATTCCTGTCATATGTGACGGCACGATATCTGTAGAGAGCGATCAATCGGTGTAGATGTAGACCTTACCAATTTGGACGCACGTCCACTACAGTGCGGCCATTGCCATTTCTTATCTCTTTTTTCTCTTCTTCCACTTAGTTTTGACATTCACTGTGTTACAGGTGTAGGAGACACTCCCTAAATCAGTCATCATATTAATAAATAGGAAAAAAAAGAATTGAAAAGGGAAAGATTTTTAAAACCATTTACAATTCGATCGAAAGATGGCGGCAATAGTAGCGGAGCAAAGTTGAAATAAAACCATTTTTGTTATTCTTCCGAGTTTTTTTTTTTTTTTTTAAATTTATTTCGCAATAGTGCACCTACGAATGAATAAATAAGTAGACGCTAGCACGTAGCATAAGATTGTCATATACGATGCCCGTTGTTTTTGTGTACCAAGCATCGTAGGACGAGGGATATATTCATTTTGTCAGAACGTTTGCAATCCCCACAAGAAAGTTTCAGAGATCGCACAAATTATATACATTTCTGATCGGCAGCGAATTCTGAATCGATTTTGATATGTACGTCTGTCCGTCTGTGCGATGTATATGTTCTCCTGGCAGCGAAACTGTGAAATTATTGACTTCAAATTTGGCAGCAACATTGAAAGTTCTTGCATAACGTTGATGTTGAGAAAAGGTCAAGTTGGTCGAACGTCGTACCTACAATACCACGTAAACTGAGAATCCTTCTGTTTTTCGAAAGGAATAAAATATTTGTTGTTGTTTGTTCGTTATTCATAAATTACGGCAGAAGAAACTACAAAACTTGAACCTATGCGGGATGCTGTGGCATCTGTACAGATATGTAAAAAATTGACCACGCCTACACAATATTTTTTTCCAATGTCTTTATAAAGCGCAGAAAGAAGCCTCAAAAACCCCGTAAGATATCAGAATGCCCATCTGTTCGTCTGTCCATCTGTCCATGTGATCAACTGTATAGTATCTGTCGTAAATAGTCTTCCGTTCTTAAAAAATATATATGTAAATCGCCTACAAATTTGTAAAAGAATTTTGAGAATGATCTGGAGACAGGTCGAAGAACACACACACCTACAGCGCGCATATATTTGTACAATAAAAACAGTAAACATCTTTGCTTTCACTGTCATTTGCTCCGTTGCTTACAAATTGCAGCAGATACGAACGATACATATTTCTACAGAATTATTCCACAAAGCTAGGAAAAGTTCATCCACGCCCACTCAACTGTAAAAATTAATATATTAACTTATTTTTAAAATTTTCTATAGGATAACAGTGATGGGTATGAAAGTTTCGGTCATAACTGAATATAATTTTTTAACATGTTTTCCTTTTTCTGCTGTATACAAATGCATTTCATCAAAAAAGCAAATATTTATTTAGCTACAATCTTATTTGCTATGCACACGCAAACATTTAGAACGAAAAAAAGGAGAAATGAATACAAATGAAAAAATCGAAATTGCGCTTGCCATTGCATGAGAAAAAGATAATAATCCTGAGATGAGCATAATAATATATAAATATATAATAATGTTATATATGCCGCTGCTGGTTGTGTGTGTGTGTGTGTGTTGTCTTTCTGGGAGAAATAATTTTCTTAAAAATTTAAAAGAAAAACTTGTGCATTTACAAACAGAACGATAATAACGTTCGATTTTTTCAAAAGGATGAAAAAGAAAACACTACGACAAGTATAGAAGAAGAAGAAAGATTACATTTGTTGGCGGATTAAGTTGAACTCTTTTTTTCACATTAACCTCGTGAACTGTATATTTATAGTTGCGAGTTAGAACGAAAATTAGTTTACTATCGATTGTATATCGTATTACAGATATATATCTTACATCGTATCTGATGTAAATTGTACTTTTACACGATTTGTCAGAATTTTCTCCAAGTATATTATTATTAATTATTTGGGTAAAACGTACTGCAACCTAGAAGATCCATTGTACAATTCCATGCTCTTAGCCATCCAGTCTTAGGATTTTTTGAATCCCATCATCTTCTTTGGATCGGAGCACCATACCGTGTCCGACGTTGTAAAATACTCGCCAAACATATGGTGTCTGATACTGCAGGTGGCCTCACATTCACATGGAATATGATGGGATGTTTCATTTCCTTCTCTTGGCAGAATCTGGCTGAATGGGTATCAAATATACCCATGTTGTTCAGATGGTACCTGAGGGAATTATGACCCGTCCAAAAGTCAGTGACTAAATGTAGGACGCTTCTTCTTAGCTCCAGCAGTTTATTTGCCCTATTGGAAGCTTTTATTAA
Source organism: Glossina morsitans morsitans (assembly GCA_001077435.1). NCBI lineage: Eukaryota > Metazoa > Arthropoda > Insecta > Diptera > Glossinidae > Glossina > Glossina morsitans. Next base: position 14,607 of record CCAG010020955.1, read on the forward strand.
TCTCTTCACCTGCCGTTATCCTGCACACGGCTTCTAACGGCAACCCTGTGGCTTTATTCTGTGCCCATTGCGATACCAGGCTATTAATATGGCTCCTTGGTACATAACCTATCATTGCCACTCGTTCAGGACCTATCATTGCCACTCGGGCTCTCCTGTTGGCTAGACAGTCAGCCCTTTCGTTGCCCTCAATACCCGAATGGCCAGGCACTCATATTTCTGGTTGTCCGTAGCGTAGGGTGAGGATGTCTGACTTCAGAAATAGAGATGAGCTCGCATGTTGAAGTGATGGATAGTCGGCAAAATACTATTTGCAAACATTCCCCGAAGAACAAAAAAGTATTGTCTGGTAAGTTATTTGATGATGAGCCATGGGTCACTATAACACTATTAATTGTTTTCACTTTAAAAAAATACATTCTGTGATTCTGATTGAATCTGTATGAGAAATCTACTATTTTTCCAGAAAATAATAAAAATTCCTGCAAGTTCTTGATCAAATTGCCGACGGTGTAGTATAAGCTTTTCTATGATCCATTAAATCGTATAATTCAAGAGCATAAAAAATGATGGGCAACGTGTCCAAAATCGATAAGAGTTCTTCTTCCTCTTCTTGCTGTGAAATTTATTTATTATGAAAATGTTTTCCTTTAATTTTCCTTTCAATTTTATAACGATTTAATCTTTAGTTCCATACAATATTCATTTACAAAATAACTTTCTATTCGATTATAATGAAGCATAGTTTCAGGCTATTCAATTAATAAGCTCTCTGTTGAACATCTAAACAAATTTATAATCAAGTTTTCTTTTGTTGCAAAAGCAAAGCTTTTTGTTTTGAAATTATGCAAAAAAAAAACGAAAAAAACGAAAAAAACAAAAACAACAAACAAGTTTAATTCACTAATTTATATGCAACAACAAAAGTAAAATACAATTTATTGCACATCTTTTGTTAATATTTGCACAGCTTAATAACTGTTGTTGTTTAGCAAGAAGTCTTAATAGCCTGACACTTGAAATTGTTAAACTTTTCTCTTTGAAAAATTTTCTTTTCCATTCATTGTATTTTTTTTTATTTTTTTACTTAGTTTTTTTTTTTTTTATTGTTCTTAACCGTTTTTCGTTTCGTATATTTTGCTTGTTTCGTTCGTTGTTTACCTAAAAAAAAACTAGTTATAGGAGATACTACTACTATGAGAATGTCTGGCGGAAGCTTTAATTGAAATTTAATTAAATTCCTTTTTTTTTCCTCTTATTTTTTACTCGCAACAACAAACGTTCTTAAGAAAATTTTCGAAGAAGAATTTTCCTTCGTAGAAACAAAATAAGAAATAATATTAAGACTAAGATAAGAAATCAAAACTTTGGATTTTATAAAAAAAAAACTATAAGAACATTTTTGCCTTTTAACTTTTGCGACAACATTCTGTCTGTGTGTTAGCAAGGAAAAAGTAAGAAAATTATATTCGATTACGACCGAATCTTTGATACCCATCATCGTTATTCTATCGAAGATTGCAGAAAAGGAAAAATATAAATTTGCATATTCCATAATATTGGGTGGGCGAGGCCGATTTTTTTTACTTTTGTGAAAATTGATGTCGTACATCTGTTGTTGCTTATGAGCAACAAGCAAAAGACGCGGCAAGCAAAGGTGTTCTCAGTATTTGTTGTAGAGACGTGTGGGCAATGTAGGCGTGTTCTTTGACTTGCTAGCGCCGTTTTCAAATTCTTTTGCAAAATTGTTAGGCGATATCTTTTCTTCGAAAGGGAAAATGTCTATCGCAGATACTACCCAGTCGGAGAGCTGGACGGAGAGATGGACAGAGGATGTGCTTAAGTGCATTCCAAACTCTAGACTGGGAAAGAATATATATAATTTATTTGGTTTTTCAAGTTTGCTTCTGTGCGTGTTATGAAAGTATTGAAAAAAAAACAAAACTAAAATTTTGATGTCCTATTGGATAGGCATAGTCCCATTTTCCCCATTTTTGTACTGTAGGTACCGCAGCATTGCGCGTAGAGGATACGTTCAGATTTTTGTAGATTTATCTGCTGTAGTTTGTGCGTAATGAGTAAATAATCACATTTTTTATTCCCTATAAAAAACGGCAGTGTTGTCAGTTTACGCGGTACGGTAGGCGTGCCTTTGGCTCGATTTGGCCCCTTCTCAACACCAACCAGCTTGCAAGAACTGCTAATGTCGAAGTCGATAGTTTTACACTTCCCCAGGAGAATGCTTACAACCGGCATTACACAGGCGGACAAGCGGACAGACGGACTTGCTTAAAACGATCAAGAATTTATATACTTTATGGAATGTCTGAAGTTTCCTTCTGGCCGTTACAAACGTTTTGACAAAATAATTATACTCTCATCCTTCGGTGAAGAGTACAAAGAAAAGAACAAAGTTTCTTCTTTTACTTTTAAGAAAATTGCTAAAATTGCTTCAAAATTAAGATTGAACGTAAAAGAAATTTCATCCGATATCAATATCATCTAAACGTGGTAACTGTAAGCAATATTCATTTGTTTTATCTAAAGAATATCTTGTGCTCTTTAAATCGTAACAACACTTTTGGTAATAATCAGTCGCTTTTTTTTATGCGTTATGCGAAATTAGGTTATGAAATTAGGTTACGAAGTTAGGTTAGGAAGTTAGGGTTATATACCTAGTAACGTAAACAATATGCAGCATTATTGGTAATGATCTATCAAGATTTCTGCACCGGTTTAAATCTTTTTGTCCGTCCGTCTAGATATAAGGCGGTAAGAACTTATTTTCAAAACTCGTAATCGTATTAAGCGGAGTAAAATAAGGCTGATTTATACAAAAAATTCAGCTTTAGACTACCAAAGGTCCTCGCATTCGGCACTTAGAGAGAAAATTATGTAAAAAAATGATCTTAGCCGAAAAAAAAAAGATTAAATACAACAAATTTGTATTGGTTGACGATCCGATCCTCCTCTTCTATGTAGGAATTTTTCATTTTCATACGGCAAACATTTTGATTTTTTTGCTACTTTTCACTTTATATTTTGATAAGCGAAATGATACGTGGGGTAATTCAAGATTGGCCTTGCGCCGAGCTTAAAATTTTAACTTGTTTTCTTTTTTTTAATAATGCAAGCGTTCTTCAGGGGGAATGCAAAGCATTTTTTCATCAAGAAGGTGAACACTTGCAAAAAGAAAAAAAAAGTATTCGCTTTACATCCAGCTGATAAATTATTACAAAACGTAATTTTCTACAACAAATTTACGAAATTTTTTTCATAAATTTTTACACAAACCTTGGCATAACATGGTGGTATATTCATTTTATGAAAATGTTTGCAATAGAGACCATCTGTCTGTCCATCTATGTAATGTCTGTGATTCCCTTGATCACAGAATTGAAGCTATTGCCTTCAAATTTGGTGAAAGCATTGAAAGTTCTTCTGCGCACGTTAGTGTCCAAAATGATCTAAATCGGTTAGAGGATAAGTCTACAGTGCAACATAAAATGAAAACAACAATGCTTTTTGGATTTTCGCAAAAAATTTTAACGTATATTTTACCACAACGAGGAAAATCGGTCAGGTCTCCTCGTTGTTGTAGAATATGAAAACTTTTTTTTTTCGTTTTTCTCATGAGGATATAGAGAAGGGGTGTAAGAGGTTCAGTCCCAATTGAATATAATTTTCTTAGCTGTTTTAATTGAAAATATTTTTAAGATAGATTTATAACTCCATGTATGCAATGTAATGCGTTCAACGCATTATATCAAAGTCATTTTGCTAAGTATTTGCGTTTCAGACTCTGGCACCTGGAAGAAATATACGAGTCGGCCGTCATTCATGACTAAAACGTGTTTAACACGCACCATGGAGAAAAAAACTATGAATTTCATTTCAGTTAACAAAATTTTAAAATAATTATTAAGCTCAAGTTTTTTGTTTTTCGCTCCTGCTCGTTATTCTTATATCAAGCCAAGCGTTAGCGTTGCCGCAAAAGCATATGAATGCTTGTGTGTCAGTTTCAGTAATATATAGATTAACAAAACTAAAATCTAACTAAATCTTTAAAAATTAGTCTTCCAGTTGTTGTTTATTATTATTGGCTGAAATCGACTCAATAATTCCCTTCAATTTTTCACCCCAACGCCCAAATGTAGTAGAAGTTTAATATTTACACAAGGCAGGATCCAAAAATAGGCG
>CCAG010020956.1:0-50424 GCA_001077435.1 Glossina morsitans morsitans
AGTTTTCGTTATATGAGAGAGGGTTCAAAAATTCGGCCCAGCCGGTCGAAAGTTTGCATAACCATTTAGAATGCCGAAATATTACTAAATAGGCACTTTTGCCGAGAAATTGCAATTTTTTCCTCTTATATGGAAAGTGGTCGAAAAAATGAACCGATCTGAACCAGACGGACAGGCGCAAGCGCTTGAATTGATTCCGAACTCGATGGTGATCAAGAATATATATACTTAGCAGGATCTACGTAGTTTCTTTAAAGTTCGATTTTTTCCGTTTTATACTGAAGGGCCAGATGTATAGAATATACGTGCACATCTTTTATCGCTCAGTCCTATCTAGTGAAGAACAAGAAACCTGATTTGTTTTTCTTTTGAAAAACAAGGCGTTCTAACTTTCCAGTGTATTAAGGGGGTGTGCCCTGATTCATATTACATATCAATCTTCCTGCAAGAACTTGCAATATTTTTGCCGGATTTAGAGCCGTCATCTTCATAGTTCTGACTAGGGATGACGCAGTCGCTGTGTAGATGTGGACAGACGCACATGCTTAAATTGATTCAGATTTTATGCTGATTAAGAATACGTACATGTATATGCTTAGCCCGTTCTCCGAAGTTTCTTTGAGGATGTACAAAACGCGTTGGTAAAAGAAAGAAGCTTTGATATTGTGTATAGTGTTGGGCGGGCGGGGTTGAAATCCTCCATTTTATGCTATTGAATCTGATATAGAATATGTGGGCAAATTTTTATCTAAGCAAAAAAAAATTAGGATTTGAAAAACGAGGTATTCTCATTGTACGTTGTATTATAAAGATATGCTTTGGCCGATTTGGCCTATATTCCATGCCAAGTTGCGTGTAAGAGTTTTCAATGTTTTTGCCAAATTCGAAGTCGATATCTTTATATTTGCCATCACAGAGAATACATGGACAGACAGACAGACGGACTGGCCGACTGACAGATGGACAGACAAACATATTTAAACAGATTCAGAACTTAATGATGATCAAGAATATGTATGTATACTTTTTGGGATCTATGGACTTTTCTTCTGGGTACTGGAAACGTTTAAACAATGTATACATGACGCGGTGCATATGAAAACCATTCTTATGATATGAATGATAAGAGCGCTCCCTAAATAGAAAAAGTTTTTCGTGAAATTTCCTTCTCATAAATTTATCAAGTAGACAGACAGACAAATATACCTAATTAAGGTCACTATTAACACTAACCAGGAATATTATGCAATACAATGCTTTATATAGGCTCTTCGAGGTGCATTGCTATGCTTCAGTTATCTAATATACTTCTCTTGTGCTATCAAAGCTGTAAAGGGATAGAGTAGAAGAGTAGGGCAGAGAAAAGTATAGAGAGAGAGAAAGAGAGGGAAATATCTGAACTGGACTTAAAATATTAGAAATATTTTGTTTAAATTTTAGTTTGTGTGTGGTTTACAGCAATATTTAAAATCTATTCTAAGAATGCAACTCGTTGCTACCACTTACTCTTACTTCTCTTGTTCTGCTTGCCATTATTTTCTTTTTAAAATTTTATTTTTCTGTTTCAAATTGTACCATAAAAACTTCCGTATTTTTTTTTTAATCTGTTTTGTTTTTCTTTTCTTTTTTTTATAATTTCAGGTATGTTATGTTTATCTACGTTAGTAATTTAATTGAGATTAAAATTAAAACTTGTTTGTTTTAATACTACAGCTTACAACTCTAATGGTAAGTTGTTATTGTTGTTGTTGCTATAAAAAAAAAAAAAATAAAAAAAAAAATAAGCAAACAAATAATCTTTTTTTTGTTTGTTAACTCTTTGTTTTGGTTTGTTGGTATTTACATTACTAAAATTAAAAACATTGATCTGCAAGTTACTGAATTAGAAATAAAATGCCTTCACTTGCATCATATCCCAAACAGGTTTCTGCAAAAGTTAAGCAATCTTTGTCACCAAAAAAAATAATTATTTATAGGTTATCGAACCAAATACGGCCAAGATATACTGCAGCAGATCGATATCAATTGAATATGTGTGAATGATGTATAGTCTGACCGTTTGTACAGACTGTTCGAACAATTTTAACTCTAATTTCGTAACAAATCATAATCTGATGTGGCTTTCAGTCACTTAGGAGCATCTTAATAATAATTCAAATGCGATTTTTTATAGTTTTCAAATTCAGTTTCATATGGCGAAGCGAGCTTGTGTATGAATATAAAATAATATTACATATAACCGATATGTGCTTGTGTGTGCGGATGTATGCAACACCGCGGAAGACTTGAAACGGACGCACCTCTTATTATAATAATCGAGTCGATATCATTTTCGGAATCGATCTAAGATTGTCTGTCCGTCCGTACGGCTGATCGTTTTGTTGAACACATGCAATGTTGTGGACTGACATGTTTTGGACCAAAGCTGAATGCTCTTATTATTGTGATTAACTGCATGGGTAAACTGTACCGCGACCTAGAAGATCTATTGTACTTGCCCATGCTCCTATCCCACCAGTTTTAGGATTGTTATAAATCCCGCCATCTTTCTTGCGTCGGAGCACCACACATTGTCCGGCGCCGTAAAGTGCTTGCCAAACACATGGTGTCTGATTCTGCAGGTGGCCTCACTTACACATAGAATATGATGGCCCATCTCCCTCGCCCCTTGACAGAATATGCATGAATCGGTATCGAGTATACCCAGGTTTTTCAGATGGTACCTAAGGAAATTTTTACCCATTACACGGGTGTGTGAATTTTAACCTTTTATCTGAAGTTAATGTTTACTATCGACGTTTTTCGATCTGAATTCAACGGTTCTCCTGTTAGGGTAAAAAGTTGCCGATAGGCGGATGGACAGACCTAAATTGACTAAGGATGATGCCACATTGTTTACTTCACTGGATTTCCGATGAATTTTTCTCTGAGATGTTAAAAACATTCACAATTTGAACGGCACACTGAGGCAGCTATGACGTTTGGTGTGTGGAGTTTAACCTTCTATTCAAGATCAATACTTACTATTGAAGTTTTTCGATCTGAATGCAACGGTTCTCTTGTTAGGGTAGAGAGTTGCAAAATACCAATTGATCGGATGGACGGATGAATAGACCTAAACTGACTAAAGATGATGCCAAATTGTTGGTTTACTGGGTTTCTGATGAATATATATCTCAAAAGTTTAGAACTTGGGCAAAGCGGTTCAAATATTTTCGAGTTGAACTGAATCGTCTCTTTTTTGGGCGAAAGAGATTGCTAAATACCAATTAGACGGACAGACCTAAATTGACTGAAGATGATGCCATATTGTTTGCAATCGTTCTCTTTTTGGTCGAAAGAGATTGCTAAATACCAATTAAACGGATGGACGGATGGACAGACCTAAATTGGCGGAGGATGATGCCATATTGTTTGCTTTACCGAGTTAATGATAAATATAGATTGTATCAGCAATCAAAACTTGGGCCTGTACCTCCATCCCCCAATGGGATGGGTTGAAAAAGTCTGGAATATGGACCTTAAGACTCTATTAAAGCTCAGTGCTTATTGAGTTTTTCGCTTTTGCATTTTCTCGAATTGAATTCACCGGCTAATCAGTTGCTAATTAATTAAAGAATAGTCAGCATCTTAGGGGGATTTGCTAAAAGGTTCCCAAACATTACAATGAATGAAAAACAAATTTAATAATTCTTTCTTTCAATTCTTCTTCTTCTTCTTCTTCTTCTTATGATTGATATAAAACACACTGGCATTAGCTAAATTAAGAAACAAAAGTCGTATTATTGTTAACGTCTCGCTATTGATATATAAATCGAATGCATAGCTGCTATGTATGTATGTGTGTAGCGTCATCTTCATCATCAGAGCCTAATGAAAGTCGCTGGCATTTTTTGTATTATGATAAAATATTGTAAAATTACATCAGAAATTTTTAAACTTAACTTAATAATAATGAGAAAAGCATACATCTTGATATCCATCGCAGATGGCAGAGAGATGGCGACATCGGTACGCAAAAAAAAAAAAAAAAAATGTTAATCAAGCGAATTCTTATCTTAAAAAGATGAAAGCATTAATGCTTACGAAGCAAGTCTTAAGCTCATTAATTAGGGTAACATTCAAAGAAAATATTCAAGGGAGAGTAAGAAAAATGAAAATCTTTCTTCTTAGTTTGCCCCTAGCTTTGTTATGCAGACCAATAGAAAATGTATAATGAAAAAGTGCTGGTAGTAGCGTGTACGCAAAAGTATAACAACGTATCAGCTCTCTTACTAACTGGCATGAATGAAAATATTTTATATGCGAATTTATCGTCTCGTCGTTGAAAGTTCAGAAATTTACGTCGTTTATTATTATTATTATTTTTTTCTTTTTTTTTCTTTTACAGCCACCACAGTAGATATATTAAATTCGTTAAACGTTTGAATAACCATAGAATCTATATAAAACATTTCACTCAATAAGTTTAAAGGATGGCATATTCATTCATATAGAGAGCATGGCACAATCTATATATATATATATCTAGTCTTTAGATTGGATCAACTAACAAAGGAAATGTCATTGAACATTAGCTTATAAGTTACAATCGTCCTACTGGCAGTTGTCACTTTGGACGGCTTACGTTGATTGTTGTCCCTTTCGACTTATTGTCGCTTTGACTCTAGAACATTATCCGTCCATTGCGAATCCATCTCTTCACATACGGGTACAGGTGACAGCATTAGTTTACTACATGTTGGTACTTGCCAACATCCTTTAGGGGGAAGCTTGCATACTTACATATCATGTGAAAACTTTGGTGGAAGCTTGTCCCCAGTACCCAGTTTAAACATAGCATTTAACTAGTGTGTGAGTCCTGACTGTTGGGTACGAGCCTTCGGGAAGTATCGTGATGGTTACGGTTCCTATCATTTCCAAAGCGAATAATTAGAGGTAATGATAGACCTCAACATTCCCCAGAGTGGTTTTATTGCAATATATCTGGTTTCTCCAATGTAGCTTAGGCCCATAGCTTATAGGAATTGTCTAACTCTCCGGAAGGTGACGGTTACGCAAAATTAACCCGTGTTTTTAAACGTGGGGTTAAACGACAAGGTAGTGTACCCACGTTAAACCAACAAAGACATCTGTCGTCACATATCACATGAAAAACTGTTTTTTTTTTTTTGTCTAAATAAACAAAAGTGAAGGACCATGAAACCCACTTTCTACAGACTCTTCTCAAGAACGAAAGTTCATTCAAATGGTAAACACACTGCCTTTGGACATCTTTAGGATGTCCGCTATGGCGCGCAACAACAATTTACGCCCTTTCAAAAAGATTTTAGGCGCCACTTTTTTCTTTTTCCTGTAACCACTGTGGAATTTGAACGACAGGGACCATGTTTCCGTATCATCGAAGTTCTTAAGTGTTAAAGTTTAAAATCAGCAAACCTTCAAAAAATTTTCGTTTTCGAAGTAACACGTCGAACGTTATATTTTTTCCATCAATACATGAAATTCTTTCCTCATCCATTGTTTTGGAAATTGCGAAAGTTGGGTCCAGTGTGATCAGTAAACTAATTATTAAGATGCCATGAAAGTAGCTCTTTTGAAAGCTAATACTAGCAGGAATCATATGCATCTATAAGCAGTGTTGCAATATACGAGATGTTTTCAAAAATAAAACCAAATTTTGTGTTCCAACTCACTTAAAAATGTTGACTGTGGACTTGAGCAAAAAAAAAAAGAAAATATAAAAGTGATACAAGCTCTTTACAAAATGTCGAAAAGATGTTAATGACAATGTTCGCCCTGGGCCCTTTAGCACGAACATTGAGGAAAATGAGGAAAATTGTAATGAAGAATCGTCGAATCAGTATTGGAGAAGTGGTCGGCACTCCAGTTGTGTCATGCCATGCCATTTTTTCGGATGTTTTGGGGATTGAATGTGTAGCCCTTGTAGCCATCTCACACGTCCCACACGTGATTGTTTGTCCGGAAACTTTTGCCTAAATATAATATCGTAATTTTACCTGGCCAACGTATTCACTGGACATGGCCTCATGCAAGCTTTTCTTGTTACCAAAATTGAAAACACCCACGCAAGGACTTAGGTTTTTAAAGGGGGGTAAAAAGGGGGTTACTTTGAGGAGGAAAAATAGATATTGATGAGTAAATAAATACTTTTCGTATATGCAATACCGGAGACATATTGAGTGATGTGTTATGTGCAATATTTATCTACTAAAGATTTCGACGGGATATTAGCAAAGTAAGCAATCGGATATATTTTTTTAATGCTAACATTTCATAAGAACAACTTCAGTACTGTCAATTATTCAATAATTATACTGATTAAAACGGTATACGAAGTGAAGTTTAGATTTTGATGATTAAACGTCAAAGCGGTGATCATTCATCAGAAAATGAGCAGAAATAAGGTTTGTCCGGGAACTTTATAAGATTATAATAACACTTGAATTGACGATTGCTATTCATAGTCTCTGTCTGGCTGTCTGTCCTTCTGTCGGGCTGATGAAATCAGAATAATAATTTTAAAAGCTTCTATATGCGAGTACAATCTGATTTGAATTTTTCCCATCTCCATCATTTATGTCAATTGAACTTCAAGAACCAGCTTTAAGAAGAAGCTTTAAGTCCCATTTTGCCTAGTTAGTTAGTTTAAGACATTCCCCCTTAGTTTGAAAATTATCTAAATCATTCTACGGCAAAGTCTATAACTAATATGTTGCCTAAGAGAGTGTAATAGAGAGTGTAATACTGTATGATCTCTGGTAGATAGAATTTTTCTTTATTAGATGTTCCCAGGTACGATATGATGGATAAACTTTGTATTGTGATGATTACAATTTTGGCCTTTCGGTTTTTGTTGGTCGACTGTTCCCAGCGTCCTTACGTGGTTAGGCTGGTTAATGTTACCTTGAGTTTTATTAATATTTGGTTATTTTCATCAAATCCAACCTTTCCAATATTTTGCTCCTATACCAATTAATATGTCCTCTCCTATTTGGTATCTTAACCAAGGGATCGTTCAGTTAACATAAAACTATAACTAACCTAACTTTTTAAGCCTTATAAATCGGCCTATCACTTATCATCCTCAGACTTAACGGACGGATAGTCGGCTAATGATAAAAACCAAACTCGACGAATAATTTCCTTTCCTTTATGGATGATTTTTCCTTACGATCCGTGATGTTATACAGCAGACAATTCAAGGATGTGCAATCTTCCTCTACTCCATTCGAATCTAATGAGCGTTACCAGTCAATTAATTGATGACATTCAGGTGATCTGATGTCCTTATTGCATTTCATATCAGTATCTACTTATAACATATATATATGAAGAAAGCTTCACAAAGCGTAGCTTAAATGCATACGTTGTCTTTATATTTTAACTTAAGACCAAAGCAAGTCTTGGTTTTTATAGCAGGGAAAGAAAAAGTCGTGACTGGGCCTCTTAATCAAATATCGATCAAATAATGTACGACAAGAAATAGGAGGCAATCAAAAGATATTGTATTAAGTACCGTCTTTGTCGGACTATAAGACGCACTTTTTCATATAAAAAAATGGACTCAAATTCAGGGTGCGTCTTATGTTCCGGAGGTAAGATTAAAATATTTTTTAATAAGTCGTTCCTAAATTTGAGGTTTGAAAGGACTGGCAACAATAGGTCGCTGAAAAGTAATACGAACGATGATAGTAACGAAGTTAACTGGACGAGTGATAGTAGTGAGAATGAAGATGAACTGAATATTGCTAGTACGAGTTATGTTAACTATAAATAAAAATGTTGATCCGAAAGTAACCTGAAAATATACCTTTCTAAGAAACATGTTGTAAATTTGAAGTGCGTCCTTCCTTCGATGCGTCTTATAGTGGGTATGAGAAAAGGCCACCAAAGCAAATGTAATTTAATTTTTGTTTTTTTTTTTTAACGTTAAAGTAATCTTAAACCAGTCTTAAAGCAGGTGGTTTTGTTTCTTCTTTATGAATTTGTTGGTTTTAATACTATAGATGACTTATGGTAGAAGACTACATTCAGTTTGTGCACATGTGTATAACACCCAGTTTTCTCTTGAGATAGCTCCACCTTTTGTTAAACAGATTTATTCAAAGAGCGATCCTGAATAGCTTGTCTGTCCGCGTATCCATCTGTCCATCCACTCATCTCTACGTCTTCTTTCTTTGTGACCAACCCACGGACCGAAATTTTTGAAAACTCGTTAATTGGTGTAAGGTATTTAATGGGTCCACTATAATGCTTTTCTACTTGCTTTTACAAAAATATAAATATCGACTAATGTGTAATATGATGCAAACGTCGCATTTAAAATATCATTCAAATGAAAATTAAATGATAAGAAGCTTTTGTGAAAAGAGAAATTTTTTATTGTTTCGGAGAATCCATATTGAAGAAGAAGAAAAAAAATTTGCACGCTCGTTCCCTGTCCACTCACATGAGTGTTTATTTATAACAGCGTCGAATGAAGCGAACAGCACATATCAAAGTATTTATATACGTGTTACGCATACTCATAAACGAACGATAGATTGTGTGTTACAACTGCATAACTGCACTAAAACGCAACAAATTATTTTCAGTTTGATAAAAAAGAGGGAAGTCAGTCAATGAAGTATTATTTCACATACGATATCAATTCAATGAATAATGTATGTCAAGTTGAGTTACACCCGTGTATTTGCCTGTAGGCGGTGGATATCAATTTCACTGCTTTTAAGCAACCAAGCAAGGTTAGCCAAGAAGTTGAACTAGGTTTTTCCCAAAACAAAAACAAAACAAATAAAAAGATTATACTGGGCCATGGCGCCCCCATTAAATACCTTACAACACCCTACAGTTAGTCAAATAACGACTTTTCAAAGTAAGGTTGGTATGGTAAGGAATGAAAAGTGGTCGATAAAGTGGCCCGATCTGAACCATCTTCAATAGTCTTCATCCTGGTGGCAAAAACTGTCAAAATGTACCAAATTTCATAAAAAATATCAAAGTTTGCGACCTACAAAGAAAACAAAAAAAAAAGAAAGGAAAATTGGGCAGACGGACAGATGGACAGATTTAGACCGACCCGGAAATGAATTGATTGGGGCACAAGGTGAGGACTATCTGTGTGTTGCATGCACACGCACAACCTTAGTATGCCGTAACATTACATGTCGCGTAGGGTACAAAGAAAGAAAATAGTAAAAATAATAAATTTAAAAACGCGATTTACCAAATTTAAGAAAAACCAAAAGGCATGGTATTGAACGAAGAAGATATGCTAGATATATCGATTGTTTCAAATGCTGCGAAATATGCAACGAAAGTTGCAAAGGGCTTATAGTATGCTCTGTGCGTTGCCATTTTATGAGTTACGAGATTTATCTAAGAAAATGACAGAAACATTCGATCTCAAATTGTTTCTATATCAGCCCTATAAAGTTAAGTTTACAAACCAGCAAATCTTTGCTCCTTAGGTCAGGTTAATATTACTAAAACTATTAATGCTGCCACCTTTTTTTTTTCTAAATAATGACATTGGAATACCAGAAAAAGTTTTGCAAACACGGATACTCGCGCAATGTCCTTATGTTAGCAAAATCGGCATATGAGCTCGTCTATGACTACCAAACGCTTGACAACTTTTCCACTCTTTACAAAATGATTTTTTTTCCAAGATGAAGGAGCTTTTTTTAATCGAAAGTATTCAGTTTCTGGCTGCCTTTCTAATCTTTTCCTCTGTCGAGATCAAGCATCAGCTAAATAGCACAGATTGTTCCGGCTCATGGTTGATGCTGAATGTTCAGAAAGTACTTTCCAAAAAATAATAATTAAATTGCCTATGCAAAGCTTTTTATAATCTTTTAACTTCAAATTATATTTTCAAAATGCCCATCTCGTCATCATAGTCCCAATTCAAAACATACATTTTATTACGATGAACTGGTTGGTAATTGTTGTTGTTACTTGAAGATAATAGGGTTGGTGTGTTTTTTCTTACCACGTAGTCGATGATAGGCTTATCAGCTGCTTATAAAGTTTGCAATGGCAAATTATATGCACGATAGAAGCTCTGATCGAATTTCTTTCAGAATTGTAGTTTATTTGAGCCTGGTACTTGTCCCATTTACCGCAAACTTGGACATCTGCCTATACATTATTCGCTGTCGTCGACTTTGGACTAGTTTTTCATCCTCCACAATTTCAGTAAAGACAGTTCACCTGAAAATTGAGCACTTGAGTACAGAAAATGGACTCATTCATGCACTACATAAAAAAAGTCGTACGAAACAAATCGCAGAAAATAATCTCGCAAAAGAAAAAAATCGCATAAAGAAAAATAATTTGTATCACACAAAATAGATGGAAAGCGCTATGAAATTGATTGAAAAATATGTATACGAGTCAATGATTCTTCACGGACTCCATTTTGCTATCAAGCATGATACCAAAGCTCTCTAATAAAAACGATTTTAATGAATTGAGCTGAATGCAATTCCTTGGATCTCTAGTTTTAACAGCATAGGTTTCAATAAGGTTTAGTGGTTTACCAAATTTCCCACTCTGTTGGACAGACTTCGAAGTTGCACAGCATTTTTGATGTTCTTAAGTCCAAGGTTAGTAAAATTGTTCATCCTCAGAGTTCGTTTAACTCGAATTCGGACGAGCTGGCCTTTGCTATGCCCTGAACAAAATAAATCTCGCTATGGTCAAAAAGTAACGGGAATTTACGTATTTTCTGAGCTGTCTCTCTCTTGTATCAAGTGTTTGGGAAAATTTGAATCACTTATTCATTCATTCCATTTATTGTGGAAAATTGGTGCAATATATGGTCTCCATCATTTAATAATATTTGTGGCAAGATGGCGATATTATGTCGAAAGAACTCATATTGGTTTGGCAGCGATCCATGCACCGACCCATTTTCTCACTTCTTCAAATTTGCCGACCCACGTGCCAGCCAAGTTATGTTGCACTGATCTAATTAGGAGGTAATCAGGAGGCACCGTGTCTGGTGAGTTCCCTGTGTGTGGCAGATCTTCCCATTCGAGCTGCAACAGTATGTCCTGGACAACTCTCGCAAAAATAATCAAAAAATGGCATTTTCAGTCATTTCGTGCCGCCGCGTTGAACCCA
This sequence comes from Glossina morsitans morsitans, assembly GCA_001077435.1. Taxonomy (NCBI): domain Eukaryota; kingdom Metazoa; phylum Arthropoda; class Insecta; order Diptera; family Glossinidae; genus Glossina; species Glossina morsitans. Next base: position 11,155 of record CCAG010020956.1, read on the forward strand.
AAACCAACAATTGTGATATGATGAAGCAGCTTTCCCATAAGCTTATGAACCTGTTTGGTCGGCTTCGGCAGACAATTTCTTCAAATAAATGATAAAAGTAAAGACTATGGAAGAAGAGGAATTTTGAGCGTTGATATGATTAGCGGCGGCGTACTCTGAATAAAGCGCTAATATTAAATGGAAAATTGTTATTTTATGTAGAAAAAGGTCAAAAACATCGAGTTCAACCATAACGACATATACGGGTATTTTCCATTTCTTTATCATTTTTATCTGTAGAAGTCGGTGATTAATATTTTTGCAAACAGCTAAAAAAAAATAATTGATCCTCAAAGTTTATATCGTTTCGTTTAACTCGAATTCGGGTGAGCTGGCCTATGATAGAGAAGATCTCATAGGAGGAAAGAAAAAATATAGGAAAATATAGGTTTTGATCAAAAAGTAACGAGAATTGTCAAAGTTTACGAACTGTCTGTCCCTTATACATCAACTTAGCTAATTGTCTTGTGTGTGGACAGCATTGTAATCTGACCGAGGCAATATGCAAGACCTATTTTAGTATAATATATACCTCGTGTATTCGTCATTTTTTTAAAGAGTTATCAGTTATCAGCTTAAAATATTTTTTTTTTGTTTTTTTTTTTTTTTTTTGACAAATTCTTTATTTAACTTTTTGATAAGAAGTTCATTTGAAAAAACTCACAAAGGCTTAATGCATTTTGTCTAGGCTGTGAAGAAGATCGATCAGTAACTTTTCAAATAATCAATGCTCAGCATTTTTGAAATTATTGTGATGTGATGTAAAGTGAATAATTAATACGAGAAAGGTTTAAAAAACAAAAATCGAACGCAAAGTAAAATTACTTTAAAGTGATTTCATCGAGTGCTCATCTTCGTGTCCTGTTGTTGTTGCTGTGCTGTTGCTATTGTGTGTTGATTGAGCTGTGTATCGGTTTCTTTACTTTTATATTATGTTTCTTCTTTTTTTTTTTTTTGCTTCTTCTTCTTGTCTTTGCTGGAAAAATATTATTCTTATCTCTTTTCACAAGAATTTCTTTTTTTTTTGCTTTCTTTTTCAAGTTCAATTGTAATTTATAACTACATATAAAATCCGACGATTTACTACAATCTACACACGTCTACGTTTCCTTATCAAAGCTTAAAATATAAAGCGCAAAAAAAATAACCTTTTCGTTTTCTTTAAAGAAAAAAACAAAAAAAAAAAGTTCATGTATTTGTTATTTGTAATCGAATTTGGGAATAATTTTTTATACTCGCTATAAACGACATAGTAGATTAACTAATATAAATATATATTCGAGTAGATTCGTATATTCTTCATTAGTGTAAATGATAGAAGCCTCTGTCTATCTGTCCATCCGTCGTTTGAAGTGACATTTTTACAGTTATGAAAGTTTGTTTACAAAAAAAAAAAAAATTTGAACTAAACTTTTTTCTAAGCATCGTCCTTAGGTTTAAAAGCATGAGCTGATCAAATTCGCCGTTTCGGTTCCATATTTATAACTAAAATTTATAGTACAGATTAATTTATAATATGTTATATACGATAGTAAATTACAATATTGTATAGTGTAGAGATTGAGAGAAAGAAGTAAGCGTGGGTCTTCTATGAAATCAACTGATTTGACTTTAAGTTCACAAAAGGCAGGGTATAAAACAAAAGTTGTCGAGGAAATGGTGATCGATCGTTTACGTTCTTCTTGGCGAAGTCATCAGAATGAGTGAAAGCGACTTTGAATCTAAAGATCCATGCGAAGGAAGAACGCAGAGGATTAAATAGAGAATTAAATAGTGTGAGAGTAAGAGGGTGAGAGAGAGCGTGAGCGATAGTTAGTGGAAGAGAGTGAATGGAAGAGAGGGAGAGAGAGAGAGCAAGAGAGTGCTAGAGAGGGAGTGAGTAGTAGATAGGGGTTAAATAGAGAATTAAATAGAGACAGAGAAAGAGTGAGAGAGAGAGAGAGTGATGGTGGGAGGGACAGTAGGGAACAGCGGTTAAATGCTTACTCTTTGAAATAAATGAACTATTAAATACAATTTTTATACCCTACGTCGCTTGTCACCCACGGATATATTAAGTTTGTGCGGATGTATACTAGACTCAGGTACTACCACCTTTTTATTATATCAATCGATTTAGAATCACTTTTCGAATTGAATTAAGCTCGCCTATCTGTCTGGGAATCATCCGAATAACAAAAATGTTATTGCGTTTCTTTATAGATTAAATTCATTTAGATGGCGAAGCGAACTATATATAAAATATTAGACATGGATCATATATTTTTATATCCCACACCGCTTGTAGTACAACGGCATATAACTTATGTGCAGGTGTATGCAACAGGAGGAATAAACCCACCTTTGATTATTCTGATTGAGTCAGTATCATTTTCTGAATCGAACTAAACTCGTTTGTCCGTCCATCTGTCTGTCCGTCTTTTTTGTTTATATTCAATCTACAGGCCGCCAGTTTTAAGATATTTTGAGAAAATTTGACTAAAGGGTCAAAGATGTTGAAAACGATTCGGACCAGACCACTTTTTCGGCCACTTCCTATGTCACACTTTAATTTAAAAAATACGTTTATGAATAACAGTAGGGTAGTGTAGGGTAGTTAATGGGGTGGACCATAACCCGCTATAGTGTCTTTAGTTGCTTTTCAGTATTTACAATTTCCAACTAAAAAGATAAAGTGAATGGAAGTCAGTAGGATTCAATAAAATGAAGGAAAGAAATAAATTCTAGGACTAAAAGTACGACGAATGCTGATAGCAAAGACTAATCAGGTTTAAAACGAACAACTTGAACTATTGAACTATTAGAAGAAAAATTCGCAACGATAATGAACTTTCTCTACTTGCAGGGTTGGATGAGGTAGATATAGGAAAGCTGTTCCTTATCAAGACTGTTCTTCATTGTATCAGCATTTAGGTTAACCAAGTTGTTACTTCCGGACATAAGGTCCCTTTTAGCAATCATGTCACAATTTGGAAAGTCATTTAAACGGGAGGAACGGTTCGACCAAAATTGCCAAAAAAAAAATTTAATTATCAGATCTCTAGGGAGCATTTTAAATATTTTTCGTAATAAAACTTTGATGACGAGGAATAAATTGGAATTGGGGTTAGTCTGTAACTGCCAGGTAATTACCTAAAAGGTACTGCCAGACCGTCTTTGAAGTAAGGCTTGAAAGATTGTTTTCCAGTATAATCATTTCTTTTCAGGCTGGATAATGAGCAATAAACCAGACTGGGTGCTAGAAACAACATCATCTTTAAACTTGTATTAGTAGTAAACTTAATTAGTTGCAATAGTATTAGTTGCTTAATTTAGCTGACGTGAAAATATTTAAAAACAAGTAAAAAAATTATATTCGGTTGTGGCCGAATCTAATCTTGAAATTGGCAAAGAATTTATAAACTTTATGAGGTTTATAAAGCTTGCTTTCAGGCCTTGGAAAAAAAATTAAATTTTGATATACTTGGTAGAAGTGGTCATTTTTCCCCATTTTTGCACATGGGATACAGCATCGTTCATAGAATATTCTTTCAAATTTTTGTAGATTTTTTTACTGCAGTTTATGAGTAATGACCAAAAAACCCTTTCCCCTTTGAAAAATAGAGTTATGCTCAGTTTATGGGATACTGTAGGTGTGGCTATTGACTGACTCAGCTTATTTTAAATAGTAGCGTACGTACAAGAACTTCCAATATTTCTGCCAAATTTGAAGTCAATAGATTCATTTTTGCGACCACATATTACACAGAGGGGCAGACGCACATACGGACATACAGGCCAAAAATATATATAGTTTGTGGGCGCTATTTTGTTTGCATTGTAAAAGTTTTGCAAAATGAATGTATATCTTATTCTTGCACTGGTGGGTACAGTAAATAGATAAATCAAAATAAGTGAACATCCTCCCATATATAACGTGAGATGATATACTGTAGCAAAAATCGCATAAGTTGATCTTCAATTCTATCGTGCAATCAAATAATGTCAATAAGCTAATGATGCCTGACAAAGCCGCACATCACGTCTTATTTGTTTCAGTTCTCCTTGAAAACCAATTATTCTATTAATCGTTTCATATGTTTTGACTGCATTTCGTAACATTTTCTTACATTGGTCGTGTATAAGCATAAGCGATATTATTTTTCTCATTATTCTCTTATATCCTTTTTTATCCCTCATTAGAAAGACTCCGAATGAGTTTGCGCATTAACATATGAGAGTTTTTCATATGTAAATGAAAGCTTCAATCGTTGTTGATAACGTGTACTAGAGATTTTTTTTGGTGTTTTTTTTTTTAAACACATAATCAAAACAAAACTTTAAAGGCATCTCTATCCACGTTACAGTCTATTAATTGCATGCATTAAGCTTTTCAGTTGAATAAAACTCATGAGAGAAATATTTTGAACAAAGCAATAAATAGAGAGAGGGAGCGAGAGAGAGAGAGAGAGAATAATGTTGTATGCATTTAATATACAAAAAGATGCTGTGCTATATGTGAGTTTCATTCTTCTATAATTCATATATTAAATGAGATTTAAATAGGGATGCTGGACTAAGATTTCAGTTGTTAGTGAACCATTAAATCTAACGGATGTACTATAACGGAAAATTCTTAACAAATTTTTATAAATAAAAACAAAGAATCTCTGTTTCTTCTGTGTGTATGTAATCAATAAACTAAAAAAAAAAAAAAAAAATAAATAAATAAATAAAATAAAATTAAATAACAAAAATAAATTTAAATTTTAATCAAAAATCATTATCGCGTAAAAATTTCATTTCCTTCATTTTCAACATTAATTAGAGTGTTTACGAAAAACACAAAAAAAAACAAAGCCAAAGGAAAGATAGAAATAATTTTTTAAAATGTGCTTAACTCGTGCGTTATTTTAAAAACGTTTATAATATCACACGTCAGCTGATTTTTCTTCTTTGTGGTTATCTCTTAAAGAAAAAAAAGAAGTAAATAAAATCGTTTGGAAGATTTTCTGTTTATGGAAACACATTGGATTTAAAGAAAAAAATTATAATAATTTTTTTTTTTGTCTTTTTGATTCCATATTAAGGCCTAAGTGTGCTTAAGTCAAGACAAGGCACGCACACACATACTTACTTTCGCATTTTTGTAAATCTAAACACGCACACATCGGCATACATACATACCATATATATATTATTTGCACTTTGTTGGAATTGCTTAGTTTTTCTTTTTATGCGTTCAAAAGGCGCCTTTTTAGTGTTTACTTCTCTCTCTTTCTTTCTCTCTCTCTCTCTCTCTCTCTCTTTCTCTTTGTATTTTTCTCTGTCCCTTTTCATCTTTCTTTATCGTTTTCTTACATTGCTATTTTTCTTCTTTTTTTTTCTCATTCCTTTTATCATTCCTTCCATTCAACAAACTTCAATAACATGTAATATGTATGTAAAGAAAGGAACGAGGAATTCTTTTTACACTCATCACATCATCATCATCATCATCATCATCAGCAAGTCTTCTGTCTACGTCGCAGAAGCAGCATAAATACATAAATTGTTTGCTTGTTTATCTTTAATTTTCTTATTTCCAAAGTTTTTTGTCTACTCGTCTTTTCTTAGCATGTTATTGTCCTTTCTGATTATTAACAGAAAGCATACAAAAGCATATGCACACGCACGCATACTTAAACATAAAAACACATCAGGTTTTTTTTTTTTTCTTATGTTTCGGTTTCAATTTCAATACTTCAGCCATAAGCGTCTCTTTAAAATTCTTACTAAAATATTTATTTTATTTAATTGCAATTTAATTCTTCTTCATTTTGAAGATAAGAAGGCTTTTAAGCTTTCCAAACGTAAGAAAAAAAAAAAAGAAAAAGAAAACAGTCTCTTCTTTCATACTGATCTTGGATTGATTGTTTTAATAGCTATCATTAGCGGCTCGTATATATATGTAATTGTTAAACAGAGCGTAACAATAACTCGTATAAGTCGTATGGCATATCTGGTATATCGCATATTCTTCATATTTATGCAGAGTCTTCAAGATACTTATATATAACTTTGTGGACGAGCTTTTCTTCAATATCTTCAATACCTTTCCAAAGGAAAGAGACGCACGGACAGACAGACGGTGGTTTTTGAAAAGTTTGAGAAACTCTGCAAGTGTTAGCTATTGCATATCTTCAATATCTTCAATACCTTTCCAAAGGAAACAGACGCACAGACAGACAGATGGTGGTCTTTGAAAAGTTTGAGAAACTCTGCAAGTGTTAGCTATTGCATATCAGGCTAAATATTTTCTAATTTGGGAAACCCTAACAAGGTTAGCCGTTTAGAGAGCAAACTAAATTTTTCCTGGTTGAGAAAGTCCGCGAAACTCATACTTTGTATAACAGGCTAAATATTTCCAGTTCAAGAAAGTCTGATGAAGCTCAATTTTGCCACTTTAAGAAACACTGACAAGGATAATTTTTTTCTATTTTTGAAAACCCTAACAAGGTTAGCCATTTAGAGAGCAAGCTAAATTTTTCTTCTTTGGGAAAATCTGATGAAATTAAATTTTCTCAGTTTGAGAAACTCTGACAAGGTCAGCCTTTAATTTTTCCATTTTAAGAAACTGTGACAGGGTTCGCCTTTAGGTATTGTTTAGACCATGACTTATGTTGTATTTAGTTTAGTATATTGTTGCAAAATATTATCCTTTAAGTGTTCTTTTAGTTAAGGCGCACAAAAAACGTAAACTTAACGGACAATTTGATGGCGTAACTAAATAAATTTTCTATGAAAATATTTATGATGCAAAAAAGCATTAAGCCGAACATGCGTTTTACATAAATCGTAAGCAATTATTCATGTAATGTGACCTTGTATTTCACGTGACTTCCTTGTTCCTTCTCTCTATGGCAGGCATATTACTTTCTCCTTACGTTGAGTAAAAGATTGTGGTGGCGACGTATTATTTGTGACCAAAATTTCTTTTTAATATAAATTTTGCTTATGAATGGCTGATAGTGCTACCAATACGCAACAAGCCATCAATAAATGCTTACAGGAGACATAGCGCGCGTAACATAAAAAGACTATGTACAAATATACGGACTTGCGATAATTCATTTGATTTGCTCGCAAATTCATAATAATGACCATAAGCCAGGAGAGACGATATTATACGATACACGAAATCGAACGATTTAAACCTGCCAAGGGGTAAAGATTTTCAAAAGGCGGTAGGACACAGTTTTATGTTCCAACTAAAAACTGTATATAAATACTGCTCAGTTAATACCATACTGCGTCGATACTGCTTCGAGTACAGTTTCTCTCGTTAATTTTGGGTGAGCTCTTGAACCTACTTAGACTCACGCGCCGTTAACTTAATATAGGATAAGGAACATTTTTCACTCGTAAAGACTAGAATGCTTGAATGTGACTCCGTCCCTTCCCTGGGAAAGAGTTCCAGTAGCATTGAAGGGCGCTGAATAAAAGTCTGTGTGTGTGAAGAGCACTAAATTTAAGCTATAAGCAAGTTATTACGTTAAAGAGTAGACAACATAGTTTTCTTTGGTGCTCGACATAGCTGTAATTCTTTAGTGAGAAAACGCTACTTGAAGGATAGTGTTATTAAATTCTTAGAAGTGGAGGCATTACCATATACAAACCCCTTGATGCAGAGTGTGCAAATAGACAATAAAGTTGTATATCCATGGCGGCCACATTCACATGCTCATTCGACCGTGGTGATGCGTTACTTTTTATTGCGACTACATGCAATCATGTTGTGGTACTTTTGAGTTTTAAATACGAAAAAATAAGGTCCAGAAAAATTCCAATTTGATATATTTCTTACCCTTTTCGTCGTTCTCAGCGGGCAATACTTCTTCTGACTAACACGATTTTCAACAGACAACCTGTTGGTTCGTACGATGCTTTGTTTTTTATGACGATCGCCATATATGGGAGAATAGCCTTGAAACACTAGCTGTCCTCTTCGCAACTAAATCACATTTTGCCTAAAAGACGCGAAAAATAATTACGAAATATAAGAAAAGTAACTTGTGACATGTGTTATAAAGCCTCTGCAATTTTACCAACAAGCCAGCGGACACCTATTCACCAGTGTAACAGCAAAAGGCAGATTATAGATATTTTTTCATTTTTTTTTTTTTGAGATGACCATAGCCCAGGTAACACGGTGGTCACAAATAAGTGAGGGGAGAAAAAAAGACAGGATACAGCCTAATCGGTAAATGTTGTGCCTTTAGCGACCAAATACATACTACAGCAACGAGCAAACTTAACTCGACCGCAGTTGAGATTTGAGCCTGCGAGCACTGACTTGATAGTCGCAATTCTTACTTACTCACCTACTCATTATGTAAAATTTTTACAGTTTTCATGAAACTAAGAAGAAAATAATTTCACGTCCAATGGACCAACGGACAGATAAGGCATTGCTTAAGCTAATGAAACAGTGATCGGTCTTTTGTTGAACATCAACCATTTAGCAAAAGGAATAAGCTTTCAAAGGGGGATATAATATAGTAGACTCCTCCCATACAATATGTTGAACGCGTTCCTTGTTATATGAATGCGTATTGTGCGCGTCAGTTAGATTACCCATGGTCCATATGTTAGTTGTTCCATTTAAAAGAAACTTTCGAATCCTAAGGCACTGTAGTATTTTGTCAAGAAAGTTTGTTTCAATAAAAATTCTCTACCATTTCTTGTTACATAGGATCGCCATATGTTTCTTTTAGTGTTGTACAAGCCACCTTTAGCATTTTATATGAACACAGTTATAATATGATGGGAATCTGTCTTATATGAAGTGTGGTCTACCGTAAAACCAAAGTTAAACATCATTAAAGTTTTTCAACTAAGTAAGTTTTTATACCCTACACCATTTGTGGTACAAAGGTATGTGAAGCTTGGGCGGATGTATGTAGCATCCAGAAGAGATAGACTCATCGTTTATTATATCAATCATATGCAGAATCACTTTCCGAATCAGAGCGATCGGTAGATCAAAATCACTTTCTGAATCGATCCACCTTTGCCTGTCCGTCTTTCGTTCTCTTATGTAAGGATCGGAATTGTTTACATATTCTAATGAAATATATGTTTTGACCAAACGAAGGACTTTATAGAAAATGTTCCAGATCGGATAACTTTTTCGTATCATGTCCTATATAAAATACTTATTCTCAAAAGTACGCTATATGTGTAACGGTACCGAACAAAGTGATGTACGACGTTTAATAGTAAGCCGCTTTTACTTGTTTAGAATATAGAAATTATTTCACCCTCTCTCTCTCTCTCACTCTACATTACATTTTACATATATACAATAAAAGACACATTCATTCTTACACATTTCATTCAGCTTGTGTTTGATTGCCATTTAATTAAGGCAACAAACAAATACACATCATTATTGTCTACTATATAATAAAGGAGCAAATATGTATACATTTTTAAATTAGCTTTTATTCGATCGAAACACATCTCGCAAGCAAAACTCAGTTAATGACATTTACTTGTTTGTTATGATGATATTAAGTAAACAAATAAACAAACGTGCAAACAAAACAAACAAATGAATATATTGAGTGTAACATCTGTATCTGTAACAGAATCTGAAGGCCATTCAAGGATAAAGATAAACTCTATACTGAAGGATAGTAACAAAGTGCGTTTATATATGGTGTGGTATGTGTGCTTATTCATCATTGCATGCGGGGAAAAACTCAATTTAAAAATATAATTTAATTCAATTCAATTTATTTACTACTTTATCTGTGTGTAATCTTGTAATATATAATAATAATGAAATTAAAGCATAAAAACAAACATATGAATAAAACGCATTAATAACAATAACATATATATATATATATATATATATAGTAATGAGAAAAAAGCAAGTGATATAAACTGAACCGAAAAATAACATAATAATAAGATTTTATTATAATTAAAAAATAAAAAAAAATTAAAAAAAAAAATACTCGCATTCGCTTTAATGTGTTGTAATAAATTTCTAATGTCTATGAATATGTGTGTGTGCGCGTATTGCAGCAGTAAAGCGACGCAAAGCTATTGTATGCTATTCTAATAATAAAATTTTATTGTAACATATTTTAAAGCGTTTGAATCAAAATAACAACAACTGAGATCTGAATGCGAGAAAAAAAAATTTGTAGCAAATAAAACACATTTTAAATGGATTTTTTTTTTTTTATCTATAGCGTAGTGTATGCATAACAGTGTGATATATAAAAATTTTTAAGAAAAAAAAAAAAGATTTTATTTATTACTTAATATACGGAAAAAATATGCAACCATTTTTACGTTACAATAAATTAAAGCAAAAATAAAAAGAAAATACCATAAGCTTCTCTTGATGATTACGTACATTTTACAGCCGGGATAAACAACATAACAAGCAACCAGAAACTCGTTGTTTATCTTATTGTCTTTATTATTATTATTATTATTATCGTCATTATATTCGTTATTCTCTTATATCGGTATCACTTTCAAATCTACGTGGACTTCAAATAACGTGCAACGTATTTTTTTTTATAGCTTTTTTTTATTATTATTTAAGTTGCTTTGGCACCGTTATCATCGGTATTGCTGCCGCTGTTTTCAGTGTTCAGTGTTATTTCAACATTATCTCCTTCCTTCCACTTTCATCATCATATCATGGGATTAGTACGCTATTTTATGTATGCCATGCTACTGATAAACGGTCTGCTGCATACGCGTATTAAAACTTTTCCGTATGTCGGTGGAACAACAGTACCTTATAGAGGTTTACAGCAAGCTACTACTACTACTACAGGTACGAGCATTTTCCATACTCATAATAATTTCATACCCAAACGTACCTATATCTATATACATATATACGCACACATATCTATGTGTATATATTTATATATATAATATACATATAAATATATGTGTAGGTATGTGTATATGTATATGAAGATTTTTTGTAATTTAAAAATAAAGGATTATTTGGAAATGTAAACACACATCTGCACAATCGTATGCATAATTTGACAAATTTTCAAAATCTTTTGTAGGGAACAGATACTTAAGCGCGCACACATATCTAAAAAGTACATAAAGAATACATATATATGTATATACATATTACACATATACATGTGTGCATGCATATATTCCAAATTTGAACCAAATGGATTTATTGCTTAGATCTCACCAAATATAAGATTTCTCGTGAATAGTAAGCCCTCCAGAAAAAGGAAAGGAAAGGAAAAATTGGTTCATATATTTACACATACACAAACATATGTTAATGACGCACACACATATCTAAAAAGTACATAAAAAAATGTCTATATGTCTATATATATACATTTATGCATATACATATACGTTAATGACACACACACATATTTAAAAAGTACACATATTGATGTAGGTACATATATGACATAATATGTATGTATATATATAATATGTATGTATATATGTAGTATGTATTATATATGTAATATGTATTATATATGTAATATGTGTCTATACATATCATATAATATATTTTGAAAAGTCGTTATACTGCAATTTATAAAATTTTCCGTGAAAGCTCGCCGTGGAATAGTATTTCGACATTCTATATTGGTATAAAAAATTTGGTTCGGCACTTTTTTGAACCTTCTATCATGCAATCGTTCCTACGAGCCCCCCACTTTTATGTGGTAAAATAGTCGAATTTTCAATATATTATAGGGAAGCTTGGTTCATAACGGTAAGTTGACAAAGAAGGCAACCTTACCGAATTTGGATCACGTAGGTTTATTTTTCAGATACCTCTGCATATGAGAATTCTCAGGAAATGTAAACCCTTATAAGCCAAAAAGCTCAGCTGTTAATGTTTTATGACGAAAATTCTTTCGTGATAATAATTTGATATAAAAATTAAGTGGAACCTGATTTAAAACCCACTCCATATAAAATTTCTAATTTTTCCCTTCAGAGAAAGCTTTAATTTTTAATATTTTACGATGAAAATTGGTGCATAGCAGAAAATTACCTAAAAAGTTAACAGTGGACCAGATAGGTCTATTTTTTAGACTCTAACATATATAAGGGTTATCATGAAAAGCTAGCCCTTATGTCTGAAGAAGGTATAATTTCTTTTTGTTTGCTATGGCGGAAATTGAAAAATAGTGAAACTTTTGCGTAGTAAATTAAGTTTTTCTACATTCATAGGATACTTTGGGCATCGTCCGATATTCGGGCTTTTATAAAATATAGGCTTGCGCATGATGGCAACGTGTAATGTTACGGTGTTCTATTACTAAAACAAGCGTATAATTGTACTGAGCGAAGTCGTGTAAAGAACATGATGGACTGCCTTACCCAACTGTTCTTATATGTTATTTATTCTTAGAACTCAAATTCGCACATGCGATAGTGGACAAATACTTCTGTGTGATTATCCATTCCGACCATCCGTCCATTTCGTTTCATTCGCGCCTATCAAATCGGCTCTAGTAAACCTTTCCTTTGAGTAAGAAATAAGTCAATGTTTTACTTATTCCTCAAGGAAGCGATTACTTAGTCGAACTTAGCCGGCAAACATTGTTGGTTTTAAGCTTTCTGTTAAATTTCAAGTTGATTTTTCAGTTCGTAAACAATCATTTCCTAATCCTCTCCTAAAGCTTCTAATGCGCACGAATCACGTAGTATTAAGTAACATCTATGTGGTTAGAGTGGCTTCCGCCACAAAATGAAAATAACATTACTTTCTGTGATTATATCCTTAGGTCTTAACAAATAATCCGAAAATGTTATTTTCTCCCTTCTTTGTATGTCTTACGACTAACGCTCGCCACAATCATTTCAAAACAAATGTATACAAATATAATTCAAGCACTTGTCAAATAAAGTATAAATTTTATTTAATATTCAATTATCTTTTTGCTTTTCTTTATCTTTATCTTTCTATTTTTTTTTTTTTGCTTTCTCTGTCATATTATTTGTCAGGACTAAGTTCTGTGTCAGCATAATTCCAGTATTTTTGTTTTCTGCTGAATGTTTTGATGCAACGGTCCATTGCGTTTACTTTTCTATTACTCTGCAATTTCCATTTGTTGTGATGTTAGAGATCTATTCGTTTAAGAATTTTGCGCTCGAAGAAATGAAAGAGAGAAGAAAAAAAAGAAAGAAAAAGAATTATATTTAATTTACATTTTGTTTTGTGTTTGCATTGCACTTGTATTTTTCCCATACTGTTGTCGCTACCGAAGGATAAGTGCATAATGTGTGTTAGTGTTTGCTTTGCTTATGTCCCTCGAGTACGTATTAGAGACCTTGTAAAGTGTGTGTGTGTGTGTGTGTGTAGCTGTGATTTGCGTAAAAGCAACTAATGGTCACTTCAACAATATCCCTCTTTCTGCCGGTCCATCTGCCTACTTAGTGTTGGTACCCTTGGAAGGCCGATTAGCAATAGGTATAGGATCAGCCTAAGATGCTAATGTTCCTGCAAATCGCTCTCTGTAAAAATTGTCACAACTAACATCCAGGGAATGAACACTAAACCTGAGCACAAGATTCCCCTTCGTTTCAGTCATGTCCTACCATTTGACATCTGGCTGTTACATACTGCGAGAACCCCATAAGTAATTGTCCGTTCGTGCGCCACTTCCTTCATGGGTCTGCTTGTTAAGTCTAGCAATTGAAGCGTGATTGCGGATACTTTTAGAAAACCAAACAGAAACAGTCCATAGATATTTATATTTTAGATCGGCGTGATATGTTGTCATTAATCGTACGTTTGCATATGGTTTACTGTTAAAATTTCCAAAGCTAACATCTGTAAGCACCAAACTAGATTTTGCAACGTATTTTTAACCACCACAAGACTCCGCTTCATTTAATTACGTCCGTCCGTCTTAACTTTCATCTATGTGCTGACCTACCTGTTGTTTAATCTTACAGGACATCTCCAAAAGTCCCGTAAATGTCCGCGCGTCCGTTCGTACCTTTGTTCGTAGATCTGCCTGTCAAGTTTACAGAAATAGTACATAAATGTATACATTTTCGATAAGCGTTATATCTCGTCTTTCATAGTACATTTGCAAATGGCTTATTATTACTACTGTCTAAACTGGCACCCATAAACAGCAAACTAGATACTAGAAAATATTTTTAACCAGGACCACATTCTACTTCAAATAAAGCATGTCTCGTCATCCCTTTTCCTCATCATCTTTCATTTCTTCTTCAACCCATTTGTTGCTTAGTCTTAGAACGATTAGCAAGACACCTCCAGAAGCCTCATGAATGTCCGTCCATCCGTCCATCACCGGATTCAACAGTAGCAGGGTAAGCACTTAAGTCAATGCAACCCTGTCTGTCCATCTGTCCAATGGATGAATTTTAAATTCATTAAAATAATGAATTTAAAATAAATTTATATTCCTGCTTGCGAGCAAAAAACTAAGTTTTAAACTTTAAAAGTGCTGCAAATATCTACCCGGACCCCATATAAAGGTTCATTTTATCAATTAACCAAAGAAACCAAAGCATTTTTTTTACGTCCATTTGAAAGAATGGATAGCAAGTTTTCACCTCAAAGCAATTAAACTTTGTTTATTTATTCATTTATTTATTCATTCTTTTTTTTTATTCCATTACTTTGTAGTTTTTTAAACAATTGCGTTGAAGGCTAAAATTTCTTAATCGTTAGTAAGTTGTTTTTCAAAAGTCATTCTTTCGTTTTGTTTGTTAAACTCTCAAATTTTTCATTTCTTGTGCTATTTGTTTTTTCCTTTACGACTATTGTTTTTGTTATTATTGTTATGGTTTTCTTAACTTTATTTTCTTTTTTGGTTAGCATTTGTACTTGAAAAAGTCAAGTGTAGGTAGATTCGTTCCCGCAATTTGCGTTTTCAGTTTTTATTTCTTTTAATTAATTTTTTTTCATGTTTACATTTTGTCTTTGTTGCTTTTCAATGATCGCTTTTGCGTATATAGCCTTCGTTTGCTTCGAAATTTATTGCTTTCTACATTTTTCTTTGTGCTCGTGTTTACAATTGAGAATATCTTAAGCATAAAGAATGAAATATCTAGGGACAATTCAGAAGAAAAATCCTAACCTACAACAAACATATAGTAAAGTCAATCTGTGTTTATTCAAAAAGTTACGCAATCATGAATAGAAAAAAAAAAAACAAGTAAGAAAACTAAATTCGGTCGTAACCGAACCTTTTAAACCCATCATAATTATCTTAAAAAAGACAAAAAAGGTAATGAATCACATTTTCATGTTCTATAATATGGAGTGGGCGTGGTTGATTTTTTCTATTCGTTATAGACGTGTCCTTAGGTCACTTCCAAATTTTTATGTCAGTGCCACAACTATCACACAGTTGCGCAGAGACACAAATGAACAGACGAACAGACAGACATGTTTAGGTGCATTCCAAATTTGAAACTGACGTGGTCATTTTTTCCCATTCTTGTACAGGCACTCCAGTAACGCCCGTAGAATATACGTTCAATGAGCTTATGAGTAAATGAGCGAAAATATGATTTCTTCATTCCTTCTCAGTTTACATAGTAGTGTATGTGCGCGCTTCGACCGATTTGCCTGATTTTCAGTACCAACCTGCGCACAAGAGTTTTCAATGTTTCTGTCAAATTTGAAACTGATATCTCCTGCGGCTAGGAGAATACTTACGACAGATATTAAACAGATACGACGGACAGTTGGACATACTTAAATTGTTTCAGAATTTGATGGTGATCAAAAATATATTTGCTTTATAGGATTTCTGAGGCTTCCTCCTGGGCGTTGCAAATGTTCCTCTCGTCCTTCCTTGATGGGTGTAATGAGTCAACTGAGGCTCTTCAATGGAAACAGAATCATGGAAAATTGGAAAAATGGATTTCTACAGAAAATATGTTATATAACCTAAAAAATCCAAAATGTAGTAGAATATTAGATTATGGCAATCTGTTACATAACATTTTTCTTTTCTGGATAAGAAGCACTTTGGCCTCTCCAAAGACTGATCATATTTATATTTCCTCGTTATGTACCTAGTTTATACTAAGTAAAGTAATAAAGTTTTACTATGCCAGGAGAACCAATCGTTCTTAAGACGGAGCAGCATTTTCTGAAATGCAAAGTAATTTCTAAAGAAGTCTGAGTCCTTAAAAGAAGCGTACGGTTGGAGTAATAAATTGCAACATTCGCTAAAGAAGCACAGTACTCTTTAAGAGAGAATACAATTTTTTCTACATGAGAACATAGTAGTCCCTTGCCGTTAAAAGCAAAAATATTCTGTAAAAAGTTGCCAAGAACTACCAATACGCGTGAATACATCTACCGGAGGGAGAGATCGTAGCACATGTCCAATTTAGCAAGCCATGCAGAATCGCAGTACAAAGGACGACAGTAAGCACTAAAGAAGTACTTTTAAATACGATGCGGCACTGAATGAGTAAATACTGAAGTAGGGCAGTGCTAACGTAGTGCAGTACTAAAGTAATGCAGCACTAAACTAGGGCAGTACTAAAGTAGTGCAACGCAAGGCTGACAACGCATACTGACACTATACAAGACGGCCTGTAGCCTAATTGAGTAATGCAGTAAGGTCAGGACATAACACTGAAAAGGCGTACTGTAAGCTTGAAAGTCACTCATTCAAAAGGCTTACTGCAAGTTTGAAAGTGAGTCAGTCAAAAGGCATACTGTATTATTGAAAGTCACCCATTCAAAAGGTTTACTGCAAGTTTAAAAGTCAGACACTCAGTACGCGTACTGCAAGTTTGAAAGTCAGTTAATCAAAACGCGTACTGCAAGCATGAAAGTCAGCCACTCAAAAAGCTTACTGCAAGTTCAAAAGTCGGCCACTCAAAGAGCGTACTGCAAGTTTGAAAGTCAGCCACTCAAAAGGCTTACTGCAAGTTCAAAAGTCGGCCACTCAAAGAGCGTACTGCAAGTTTGAAAGTCAGTCACTCACAAGGCGTACTGCAAGTATGAAATTCAGACCATATTTTTTCTTCAAAAGAAAAAAATAATCCCTAAAGAAAAACATACGCTATAAAGGTAATAAGATTTGTTTAACTCATATAACACGTTATCGTTATAAAATGACGTCAAAGTTTTCATTAAGGCCTCCACACTTTGCCTTTATTATTTGCTTCCTGAATTGGAGGATTTGCAGAATTTACCACAAAGCGGATATAATTTATTTAAAGTATTTTTTTTTCCGTTCCATACTAAACATTATTTCATGTGATTGAGAATATAATGAAGTTTACGTTAAAGTCCCTGTGATTGCTGTATGCAAACATTCGATTGCAGCGCAATTTATGTTAAGGATAAATGCTAATGTTCAACTTATATATGTTAACATTAAAAATTATTAAATTGAATAAATCATACGCCTTAATACTTATCCTCTATGTTATTGGGGTTAAGCTGTCTACAAATATGGACATAATCTTGTAGGTATATGCAATGTCATGGAAACATTCAATTATGCCGATAAAATATTAATATCTTTTCATATAATACCTTTTGCTAACTTATGTGAAGCTGAAATTGACAGAATGATAGCCGCAAAATTTACGATAGCTACATATATATATATACCACAAAATTCAGAGGAAATCTTTAAGGAAAACATTAATGTATGCGTAGTGTGGACATGGAAAGTTTTCAGTATTGATTTGAAGAATATTTTATATTTTACTTTTTATTCTATCATGCGATTTCATATCGTAGAGATGTATATATATAAAAGTTATCGGTATAAGTTAAAGACATGTGTCAGACTAATTTCAATTTCGTTAACAATTAACTTAAATAAGAGTTAATGCGAACGTCATTTTCCGATCTTCAATTTTCAGTTTCAAATAATTATTCGCGGAAAGTTTTACTTTGGACATTTTACTAATTACACAACCAATGTTCATGTGAATACTTGGACAGTTAAAGTTTAAACTTTAGTCGACAATTCTTACTGAAGATACTTAAGGTTTATGGATTTTGTGTATGGTAACATCTTTAAAGTTTTATATGGTAACACTTTATAAACATATATAATTTTAGAGGTTTTTAAGTCAAGATCTTGGCCAATGCGCGTTCAACTATGAACTTTTTAACCCACTTGGGATACTTTGTGAATACTTAAAAGACATTTATAACCTAATCTCTTTATCAGATCCGATCCGAAAACCACCGAATCTCTAGTTAAGGCCCGCTATTTTTTAACTAAGATCCCAATTATTGTTGACATGCGTTTCATCCGTATATTATACTTCATTAGAGTCCTAGAGCTATAGACGAGAGTTTAGATTTTTCTTTTTACTTATTCTTAGTATTCGATCTATCCCTAAGTGTGATTAATATAAGTCTTTACTTTTAAGTTTATGTTATTTGACTGAATCTAAACTGTACTTGAATACCTTGTAATTAAAGGGAAAGAAAAGAAATTACCTTGCGAGACGAAGGACCTTGTGAGAAATATGTTAATTCACCATTAAATTTTGGGTAAAATTGTAATTCCAACAGTTTTGAAACTTGTCTCTGCGATATTTTTGCTTACAACACAGCATTCGCGAAACACCTAAATTAACTTTCGTAGAGATTATTGCAAACCGCGATTTTTGAAGAAATTTAGTTTCTGTCTTTTGATTAACTTATATAATAGTTATTTTGTAGTTAAACTCGGTTTAAACTACCATTTATTCTAAGAATTATGAAAACAAATAACTAGAGTTTAACTCTCGACTATCATTTATGATATGTTTATCATATAGATATGATAGATTTTTAGGAAAATAAATAAACCAAAGTTTAACTCTCGACTATCACTTATGATATATTTATTATATGGATGTGATAAAGTTTTATAGAAAAAAAAAAAAATAATAGATTTTAACTATCGACTATCACTTGTGATATATTTATGATATCAGATAGATTTCTAGAAAAACAAATAACCAAAGTTTAACTATCGACTATCACCTAAGATATATTTATCATGTATGTATGATATAGTTTTATAGAAAAAAAAAAACTAAAGCTTAACTATGGACTGTCCATCTACGATTTATTTATTATATAGATATGATAGATTTTTGGAAAGACAAATAACTGAAGTTTAACTTTTCGACTACCGTTTATGATATATTTATTATATAGATACGATAGATATGTAGCAAAATAAAAACCAAACCAAAAAACTATCGACTATCATTTAACCGTCGACTGTTAAACTGAGGTGCTCCCAAATGCGGTAGAGCTCACTTTGTCTGAAGCTATAAAGAGTGCTTAGTCGGTAAAGGCGTAACGCGTACCGCGGCCATTAGGCGGGGGCTACGATCTCTCTGCGTCTTTGTTTTTCCTCACTAATTTTTTAGAAATGGAAAACATTCCCTTAGTAAGTGCTCTTATTAAAAAAAATGTAAGCTGTCTTCGAAGATGGAGTGCAAGTTTGTAGTTTTCTAAGTTCATAGAGAAATACAGCGAACTCTTATTTGCATAACAATAAAAGTTATTATCAGATGCAAAATTTTACAGGATATGTACTGAATAAAATACGGATTAAGTTAAGTTAAGGATAATGTAAAATAAAGAGAATTCGGAAACAGAGTCTTACTTCTTTCTCTGAACTGTATTATCAAGAAAATCATATATATATAAAATTATGAAATGTATAGAACAAATGGAGATATTTATATCTTTTATAAGGCGGACTTATAGTTGAGTTTTGAATCGAGTCACATTGCGGTACGCAGTGGTGTGCGCGTAGCTCCAAACCAGACGGAATGAAATCCGCCGAATAGATTTAGATAAAAAGGATAATGGAAAGCAAGATTTTCACAATGATCTTCAAAACGTTTTTCGATGAGCTTCTATATCTTCGCACGAGCCAAAGCTATATCCTGTGACTAGCTAGACGTCAAACGAATAGTGCAGTTATGGACGGGGTGAATTCTTAGTAAAAAAATCTCGAAAAGATGAGACAGCGTGTTCATCACGACATTAAAACCTAGAAACCATAGTTTTGGTGAATAGATTAAAGGCAAAGAAACATAACGAACGTGTAAATAATACGCAAACAAACTACTATGAATTATTTATACATCTGTAAAGTTGGAGCATGCGAAGGGATTTATAACGCATTTCATCACAATAATTGGAGTAAATTTAATTTTACTACTTCCTGATACCATTTGGCCAAAGTAAGAATTGGCAACTAGTTAAAGATAACTCTTAAAATTTAAGCTTTCCTAGACTTGGTTGATAAATAAGCATTAATATGAATCGAATGGGAGTCTGGGCTTATGTTACGGAAGAAACAGGCAGTGAAAGTGTCAAAGAGAAGGAAGTTTTATTACACCCTATACCACTTGTCGTACAACGGTATATAGACTCTATGAGAATGTATGCAACACTTACAAGGACTTGAAATAGATCCACCTTTGATTACATCTAAACTATTCAGAATCTAAGTTTGCCTACTTGTCTGTTCATCTTGTTTTCTTGTATTTAATCACAAGGTCGTTGTGCGACCTATGATTTTTCTTAACATATTTTGATGAGATTGGATACATCGAAGTACGAATGCTATGGAAAATGATTCGAATCGCATCACTAATTCCACCACCTAACAGCTTATTTTGAAAAGTCACTATATGAATAAGTGTAGACGATGTTGAAGTAGGGTGAGTCTCGTCCCTCTCTCTAGCATTTTCATTTGTTCCTTTTATTAGTTATTTTTTCACACAAGTCGATTTGCAAAAATATATATCATAATTAATTTTGTGCTTGATTAACTGTTAAGTGTTAGATTAATCTAAAGAATTTTCTTGTGCTTAACATAAACACTTTACTTTACCTTAGCCTCAGGAAACATGAACACTTGAAATATGAAAAGAAAACATAAAATGAAAAAGTTTTGTTTATTTCTTCATAATACGATAAATCGGTAATCAGAAAAGTTTTTTTTTCTTCATTTTTTTTTTCTTTTTTTTTTGCCTATTTAGTCTATTGATTTCTTTCATTATGTTACGATACAAAACCTTTAGAAAACTTTTCAATTTTTATAGTTGAATATGTTTGCTATTATAACTTCTCGAACAGGCAGGCATGGTAAAGACGGTAGAATAAAAGGGTATATCTTGTTCGGTTTGCAACGAATTTTTGAATATCGTTCTTTTGGTGAAGACAAGGCAAGGGAATATATCGAAATTTTAATATACATATATCGCTATAGCAATTAATGTGAAAGTAAATCGTTTAAGATTATTTTTGACCGGAAAATTTTAGATAAGTTCGATAGAAATTTATACCACCGCAGGATTTAGACCAATATCTTGTTAACAACAATTTTGTGAATTTTCTTTATTTTATATTTTTGCTCAGTAAGGCCCTACGTATGATGATCAAATCCCGTTTGATGAAAACGAACCCTCCACCGAACTGTACCTGGAGTTAAAATTTGATGCCATTTTTCTTCATGGATGGCTTTAGGGTCACGTAACTTTAGTAGTAATAATCCTATCTCACCATATATTAGCGATTATGCAGCAGCAGCAGCGCTCCCGTCGTTTATTACTTGATAAATTCGATGAAATTCTTAAAAAAATTGTGAAAGACCAGTGCTTTTGATCTTATGACCTCGCTACGGAACCTAACTTTGAGCAAAAAACGAGTTTGTATCGTTTTCACCAAGTGGGATAAAAAGAGAAGCCCAATGATTGGGTAATACCTGAAGTGAAAAATTACGAAAAATTTAATAAAAGAAAATTTTCATTCACTCATCGTTGTTGGAACGAAACGAAAGACATTCATAACGAGCGGTTAGAAGTGAGTCACGTGCGGCAAGAACGTGCGAAAAAGATCGTTATCCGCTATCGATAGAGCGAGATAAACAGCGGCAGAGCCCAGGCTGACTAAGGAGTTGTATTCGCTTCTCTGACTGCATGTGAGTTGATTCCACTTTCTCCTGCCCACAACTAATGCCATTAAAGAATTAACAAAGCTTGGCTGGAACCCTTCTATGTATCCATCGTTTAGCCCGGACATAGTACTATTCGACTAGCATTTCTTTTCCTTTCTCTCAATGTTGTTAGGCAGATTTCAAAGGAAGCCTCTTTAGATCATATGGGTCACTTTTTCGCTTAGTAATCCCAGGCCTTCTACTGGAATGACATGATGGTTGGATGGATGGAATACGATAGAGATTCAGTTGTCATTTAAAATGTAAGAAAAATATGTTTGGATGTTGCTGAAAAATCGACGCAAATTCGCTCCCTTGTCCACATTATGCCGATGAAAAAAGTATACTTCTAGGAGGTTTTTATTTTCTTCGTTTTACGCAATAAACAGCTCTCCGCGCTGTTCTGGAAGGTTGAACGATTGTAACGGATAAATTGCTGGAGAGGCGGAAAAAAGAAGCAGTCAGGTTATCAGGTAGATTGCATTTCCCAGAGTTGAAGCAATAATTTGCATAGTGGTTCATAGACGGCCCGTGTATGGAAAATCATCAAATCAATTAATCAGATGAAAATTCACCTCTGAATCTTATGGCGCTGAAAAGTATACTACACAGACTTTCTGTAATTTGTGTCTCTTGGCTTTATGAAGAGCATGGCGGCTACCTTTGCGCGATGTTCTGGAAATTATTATAGCAGACCAGGAACCACATCGGCAGCGAGACACAAATACATCTCCTCACCATCTCATGTTGATTGAAAACATACAGTTTATCAATATTCTGAAGGTCCGTTTATATTCTTCTGTGAATTGTAACCACAAAGACGGGCTGGATAGCCGTGGGCTTACTCAGCTACTACTCAGCTCTACTTTACGAGTTCTAAGAGCAAATAAATAACAAGTTGATTGACAATGAAACAAGACAAAGAAAAAATTATTTGGAAGATCACGCACCAATATAAAAAAGATAAGCCTTGGCGTTGCCTTTCGAATCTCGACCGCAAGAAAGACACAAAGTTGATTAATTGAAGTCTGCACTACGAGTTATCGTTTTAGAGTTTCTTTTCGATTTCTTTCTATGTCGCATATCTATTGCTTTTGTAAACTGAAAGTTGTAGTTACTGTACCGCAATCGTTCAGTACACGTTGTGAAAATTAAATTGAATTTTATTGGAAATAAAACAAGAAAAAAGGAAAAAAGCAAAGCATCGTAATGTAAGCTGGTAAAGTAATCTAAAAGAAAAAGCCAATAAAAATGTGTGAATAAAAAAATGAAGAAGAAGAAGAAGATGAGAAGTAAACATGACAAAAAACAGAAAATATAGCAATGAAAAGAAAGAAAAAAAGAAAATGAAAAACTGATGATAACCTTTAAAACATTAAACAAACTGCCTTCGAGAAGGATTTATGGGGAGATAGAAACTCGAGCAGTTACGGGGTTACAGTGAGAATTTCTATGCAAGCGATTGCTTAGTATTATTGAGTATTTTTCTCTTCTCCTTTTTCGTTGGCTGTGCATTCAAGAGTACACCTTTTTCTAAACCAGTCAACTGTACAAACCGGCAGCACGTATATAGTTCACTTTTAACTTTTTCCAACTTCTTACCAAAAGTTAAGAAACAGATTCTCGTATAGAAAGAATGCTGGAAAACAATGTTACGAAATTGGTATACAAAAACTGTGCACAGTGGGACGTATATACGTATACATATATATATATGTATATATTGACATTTACTTTAGGTTTGGTTTCAAGTGTCTGACACTCTTGAAAATCTGCTATTTATGCCTTTCATTCACCCTTGTATGCACAAAAGTCGTCTCTTTTTTTTTTTTTTTTTTGTTAAGTACCATTATCAACAGTCAACAAAAAACGTATCTTTGTATCCAAAGTGTTGTAATTTTTAGATTTGCAATTTTGAAAATTTCTTATCATATTTCAAGGAGATAAAAGGTTTCTTCTTTTCTTTTTTTTTCATATCAAACGCGCAGAGAGTTTCTGTGTTTGAGAAATTATTGAAAATTGTTTCGATTTTATACGGCATAAAAAGGAATTATCGTTGAGAACTTGTTGTTGTTCACTAAAAAGAAGAATATATTTGTAGAATGCTCTGAAAGTATGCAAAATATATTCAATCAATTTTATCCCTTAAAATATACTTTAAAAAATTTATTAGAAAATTTATGTTTCTTTATTTAAAGATTAGAAAAATTGTATTTTACTTATAGGCGACCAAAATGTTTTCTTTTGAAAAAATTACATAAACAAATAATTTAAAAAATTTTTTAAAAACTCCTTTCAGTCGAATTTTAATCTACAGTTTTTGACATCATCAACCATTGGCTTTCTTTGTTTCACCATTGTGTAGCTTCATTTTCAAGTCATAATGCTCCCACATAAGAGCTATATTCGCTTGCTGAGATACTTTTATCACGTAGATATTTGGGACCATAGACAAGGTTGTCTAGAAGCTTTTCGATCTCAGTAGAAAAAAACTTTTTTTTTACATTGTTTCAACGCAGCCCTAATCAAGGATGATACAATTAGTCCAACAGTTCTCTAAATCTTTGGTGCTTCTTTCATAGATTTGTTGAAACCCTCAAAATATGCTTCAGTTTCCACGACGATCTCAACTTTTTATTCAAACCTTTCACACCTTTTCAAAGCTTTTTCAAGTTTTTTTACAGATAATGGACGCTAAGGGTTAGATCTGGACAACGGGTGTGTGTGTGCCATTGTCACATGACGATTTGCTCCAGTTTAAAAAAACAGTCGACTTTCTCATGCCGAAATCTAGGTTTTATATTCGACAAACACATTCTTTGCCTTGGCTGGCTGTCTCTCCAATCTTGACCATTTAGTGAACTTGGATCACATTCTCATCAGTAAACGCAGTTTATAAGGTGCCGAAGGCTCATTGTGACCCACACCTATTGTTTACAAAGAGCAAATTATTGATGATGTGTTTCCTGCTCACAACGCAAGTTTCATTTTCACTATAGTATAAGCATTTTGGTTTGATCTTGCGAATCGTTGATGATTTTAAGTTAAGATTTTAAAATATTGTAACTAACTAGCAAACGTTCTTAAGTCGATATTGATGAACTTAATTTAAGAATCATGTGTGAGGTCATAAATTAAATCGAGGTTGCCTTGGTAAGCCATGTTCCAACGGTTTACTCACTATATAAGTCGATAATGATGAACTTAACTTAAGAATCATATGTGAGATCATAAATTAAATCGAGTTCGCCTTGGTAAGCCATATATCATCGTCATACTCACTCTATATTTCTTGCAAGCCTTACAAATATTTCGCTTAGTGTAAAGTTTAAGTTGAAAAGTTTGGCAAAAAAATTCAACGAATTTTTAATTTTAATGACTTTCTGAAATTAATAAATGTTTTATCGAACCTTTAAAATATTTTATAGTTATCCGTCCAATTTTAAATTTAAATTTTCATTTCTTTCTCTTTTAATTAACTTTAAAGTTCAGCACACCGCACATGCTATTGAAAGCAACATAAATATATTCTCTGCTCTTTTCTCCCCTTGCTTCGCTTCATGTGCTGCGTTGTTGTCTTGTAATCAATTTTATTTTATAGATTCACGGCTACATTTTATATTTGACTTTCCCCCTTTTTTCGCCTATGAATTGTTCAGAAAAATTTCATCAGTGTTGATGATGACACACAAGTACCGCAAGAACCGCCATAGCATGTATGAAAACATATTGCTTCAGAAAAGAAGAATTTTGATTTAATAAATTTAACATCACACTGTAATAAATACGTGTTTGCTTAAAGTAAAAATATATTAAAAAAGAATAACGTTTTAAATTAAAGCTAAAAAGCTATACGGGAGTCAACACAATTTTAAGCGTGAGAACCATATTTCTATTCATTATTTTTAATGTATTCAATTTCAGTTCCTACATTTACTACGGCAGCGATATGTATATAGCTTTTGAAATGTAATTTACCTCAATTACATTTATTTTGCTACTACCACTAGTACATTAGTCCAATATTGTAATTAAAACTTGATAAAATAAAATTAAATAAAACAGACAAGTGATTCTTTTACTTGTTCGTTTTGTCCTCTTCAAAGTAATCCCATTCGGATGAAAGACACTTACGCCAGGGTTTTCTTTTATAGCCTTTGAAATAATTATGAAGCTCCATGTTGAAAACGTTTTCTTAGGCGATGTTCTCTATACCTGGTACACAGTGACGATCGGAAACGGGTAAGCAAAGTGAAACAGATAGCGAATGGCTGTAGCATAGTGAGTGCGCGATCAATCGGTATGCCTTTACCGACATAGACTGATCCATCGCATTCGTATATCATTTATATCCGCGAACACTCACTTGCTAGTCACGATTTTTATCTACGTGGCTTCCGATGTGGATCTTTTCAGTCAAATTGAAACGAAATCCCCGGCGTGAATTTGTGAGAATTGTGAATAACAGGAATTGACATAAACCCGAATTAAGCGAATAGGGTGATTGTGGAACGATACAAAAGTCACGAACAAGTAATGCAGTATACGATAACGAAATCAAGACTACTCTTCTATTATGTTATGTTGCTTCACAGTTGCGAAACGATATGACTTATGAAAAAAGACTTGTCTTCTATTATTTTATCGAATTGCTTCTCGGTTTCGAAACAATATTAAAATTCTTACAAAACGAAAGAAGACTAGTCTTCTATTTTGTTAGCGAATTGTTTCGCGGTTGTAAAACAATGTTAGTTAAACTTTTTATACAAACGTCACGTAGGAAGACTTATCTTCTAGTATGTTAGCGAATTGGTTCAGGGTTGTAAAACAATGTTAGTTAAAGTTCTCATACAAACGTCACGAAAGAAGACTAGTCTTCTATTATATGAACGGCTTCCTTCACGGTTGCAAAGCAGTATTAGTTAAAATTCTTATACAAACGTCACGAAGAAAGACTTGTCTTCTAATAAGTCAAAGAATTGCTTCACGGTTGCAAAACAATGTTAGTTAAAAGTCTTATACAAGTATTACGGGGAACTAACGGAAGGTATTCCAACTTGACCTTTGAATAAGCTGAACTTTGTTGAAATATAATCAACAAAACCTGGCAATTGTGAACTTTAATTGTTGTGGAACAAGATGAAAAAGATCCTAACAAGCAACAAAAGTATGGTAAAAAAAAATATTTTGAAGAATTTACTGCATCTACGGTGTAGCTTTTCCGTTATAGTTGAAAAAGAAAAATGGGCTTGAGTTTGTTTTAAATGTTTCTTGAACATGCGAAAAAAATTCTCATTAAACGCTAACTATTCCGTTAAATGAGATCAAGTTTCTAAATATTGACCAATGGGAATTCAATTAAAAACTTTGCGACTTGCTCAAGGTCGTCTGTAAAAGTCTCGATGATGTTTATAACATAAGCTATTTGTTAGATCCGTGCTAAAGTTCTACTGAGTTCTATGTACGCAAATAAATAAATAAATAAACGATCATACACATCTCTCTCGACTTCCTACAAATATATACATATCCACGGGTTAAAAATGCAACTGCTAATCGTTTCCTTCGTTCATCCTGCGAGTATAGCTGTAATTAACAATAAACATTTCTCAGGTGTTTATCATCAAAGATGCGACGCAAGAAGAATACAGTTGAACCTGTTTTTGTGCGGTCAAGAGAGATCGCATGAAAAAGTTTTTCTTAGAAAATATATCGTCAAAGCTTTATGAAATATCGAGAAAATGCTTTCCAAACAAAGTAATACGTTAGTGTGAAAGTTCTGTCGTATATCACTACCCACAAGTAATTTGTTCGGGCTCGCTTGAGATGGTTTGCCAATTCACTCTGCAGATATTTCAACGAATCATCGATCTGGGCAATTATGACATTTTTCAGTCCATGTTGGAGGGAAACCCATATCTAACCGTTGTGCAGTTGCAAAGCAACGCAGTGTTCATCGTCCGACTGCTGGCGAACGTATCAAATATCTTGACATTCAAACCTGTTATTTATTTGCCTACCATCCTAATAAGTAAATAAATTGTATTTAAAAAAAACTTCTCATTTCAAACGAAATATTTTATGTTAAAGTAATTTAAGAAAATACTTTTTCAGTTTTTTGCAAAGCTACGATAGAAACAGGTTTTTCTTGTCCTTCTCCATGACGTGTTTCCCTTAAGAAATTTATGTCATTTAGCTCAAATGGATACAGACAATATACCGCATGAGTCAAAGAAGAAGTTGGACGATACAAATCCCACAAACAAAAAAAATCGCATAAAACAAAACATATGGAAAAAGTCGCATAAATCCAAGCACATAGAAGAAATCGCAAAAGAATAATCATATGAAAAAAAAAATCGCATAAAACATGTCGCATAAAAACAGTTGCAACTGTATAGAATTTTCCTATCGCTCTGTGTCACATAAGAATTACTTGAAAAGTGCAAACATGTACTAATCCAAGTTATTTTTGCACATTCTTACTCATGAACTTTTCACAAATCTTCCGACTAAGAAGAAAATCATACGAAAAATGTAAATAAGGAAAATAACAAAAAGTCAACAACAATAGCAATAACAGTAACAAATAATAAAAAGTTACTTGAGATTAATGGTTACAATGACTTTTAAGCACACAGGTAGAAACCTCTTTAGGACATAATAAATAACTTGACGACTGAATTTTCTGTTCATTCTGTACTTGTTTGGATGTGTATGCGTATGCATGTGTAAATCTTTCTATCATTATTATAACTACTTTTGTGTGTTTATTTACACAAATTGGAATAAATTTAAAAGCTATAAATATTTATTATGTTAAATAGAAAGGACCAGAAAAAGTGAGGCGAAGGCGGTAAAATAGAAACGAACAGGATAGCTACGCAAAGAAATGCATGTTTGAATAAATTTTCGTATGTGTGTGCAAGTTAAAACAGATTACAACCTCTTCTCTTCCTTTTGCGATGAGAATAAATTTCAAATTGTAATTAATACCATTTTTAAGGAACCTCTGGAGATTTCTATAAATACTAGAAAGAAGAGTAAGAATACATAGACAATTTCGAAATTTTTGTTTGTTGTTGTTCTCGTTAGTTTGTTAGATGGTAGTGGTTATGTGATAGAAGAACCAACTTATATATCCTTTCATGATAAAATCGACTGCTACGCCACCATATGCACTGTTCACATTTGTGCAATACTTTAAAAAAAAGATTTTTTTTTCTGTGTTTGAGGAGGAAAAAGGACAAGGATAGATAGAGAAGATGTCTTTTTTCTCCTATGCTTTCACTTTTCTGCGTTTTTATTTGAATTGTGGTTTTATTTGATATATGTGACACACACCTGCGCTCGCTAACGTTCTATGACATAGGTATGTAATTTCACTTTCTGTATTTTCTTATTTTTTTTTTTTTTTCTAAAAAAGAAAAAAGAAAACGTTCTACTTTCCTATTTTTCTTTCTTTCTCGGGTAAGTTTTCCTTGTGCTGCTTGCTCTCAGTAAAGTTTGTCTTACATTTGTTTGCTTACATGTGATAAAGTCTTAGTTTATTGGAGTGCACTGTAATATATATATATATATATATATAGTATATATATATACAGCATAGCATAAATATTTACTTAAAATGCATTCTGGTTTTTTCGTATTTAGAAAATTCATTTAAAGTTCATGTTTAACTATTTTAAGAGAGTCCTGTGGTGGTCTTATTTTTAGATATTTTTTAGAAAATAAATTGAGGTTAAATTGAATCTTTAAAACATTTTTATAAGATTCTTATTTGTATATACACCGAAAAGTCACTTTATTTATTCTTTTATTTATTTTTTCCCATTAAAAACATTTAATTTTAAAAGAAAAATACTATTATTGAAAAGGACAAATATTTTAATGGGCTTGAAAATATTGTTGGTTGGGGAAAAAATAACATACCATCAACAAACTCAAGACATGCTCAAAACTATGCTGCATGTGGATTTTTGGAGATCCTAGGAAATTTGCCATCCGATGTCGTGCAAGCGTAGAATAACTATTGAAGAGTTCAGATGATTTTTAAATAGCATCTACCTTCAAACGAAATGTGCACAAAATGTCATGACATTTTGACCATTGGGCTAAAAGATACAGCTTTAGTGATGCTACATACGATATTTAAATTATCTCGTTACTTTACAAAAACAAAGTAGCATGACATTTTAATACAAATCGCACCATGTAACAAATGATATGAATTCGTCAGCCGAGGTAACATTTACTTGTCAGACTACGAACTTATTGATTGATGTGTTATGGGCCGAAGCCTTATCTGGGGATCCTATCAAAGAGGATTTCCTATCGACAAATGTAATGGTTACAGGAGATTTTGTGCTTACATTTCGCGGCTTTGGTGACCGATTCTCGCCGATATATACACGAATTGGGGTCTCGTAGAATGGAGAAGCGATTGTAATAGATGGAATTAAGGTGACGCGAGACGTTAGATAGGCCAAGGTAGAAACATTTCTAAATATAATAGCAATCGCGCCTCTGTCTTGGTTAGTACAATCAGCCTGTATACACACTTTTTTATAACCAACACCACTTGTGGTACATATTAAGCTGATGTGTGCAACACCCAGAAGAACTTGGATATATACCGATTGTGTAAGTTTTTTCATTCTTTGCGAATGCGAAGTATTTTGGTTTTATTTTGCAAACGAACGACAATATTTGTTAGTTAAACGACCCAAAATTATGGTGGTTAAAAAACGGGAAATGGCAACTACTGCAGAATGTGTATGTATGTGCGTTAGCGAGAAATAGCGAGCTTATAAATATCTCAAACAAACAAGTTATAGTTTAAATTTATAAAATGTCAATGAATATGTTGCGCCTGCATCGGTGCAAATGCATCGGTTAGTTCGCTTAGGCAAAAGTGCCCCGAACACTTACCTTTCATTATACCGTTCGATGCACAATCATTTTCAGAATAGCCTTCTGAATCGATTTAGACTTGTCTGTCCGTCGGTCCATCTTGTATTATTGTGTTCAACGTACAGGATTACAATATTTGGGATATTTTGATGACCGACCTGTTTTGACCCAAAGACGAAATCTATTGAAAATAGTTACGATTGGAATATTTCTTTGATCATTTTGCATATAACGCCTTATTTTGGAAGATTGTTCTACGAATAACTGTGTGTTAAGTGAAGTAATGTAGGCTATTTAACTGTCGATGGCTGTAATGCGCTTTTTATATATTTTTTCTATCGATTTAAGTGCCGTAACTATTGAGACATTTTATCCTAAAATACATTCATGCGCTCCTCCGAACGCTACACTTTATGTGCAACAATAATAAAAGTAATAATAAGCACATTGCGTTAATCCTATAAGTGAGCTCCCGTTTACCATTCGTTTAATAGGTAACAAATGGCCGAAAAGAAATAAAATAAAATTTATCATTATTCTCAACTTTTACTTATATATCAAAACTAATTTTTTTTTTTTTGCCAAATTTTTTCCTTCTACTACTTTTCGCTTTCCACTTTTGCCATAAATGCTGATAAGTTTTCTGTTACATTTATAAGTACTATAAGCCGGTAGGGTTTGCTCATGTCTCGTCTATTCACAAAATAAAATTTATGATAATTTTATAAAAAAAAAAAGAAAAGAAAAATTGGTTCTCTCTTCGGTTTCGTTAGGAACGTAATAAATATTCTTTGGATCTAAAATTCTGCTATATTTCATATAAAAATGTATTCCTAAAACTAGGCCATGAATACAGAAATTTTTATATTCATGCGATGCAGCAACAACGCTTGCACCCACGTACTTTGTATGTAATATCAGTGAAAGTAACGAACGTATTCTAGACAAAGGAAAAAGAGAATAATTTCATCACCTGTTAGGAAAAAGACCACAAAAAATGAAAGAGAATAAGTAGAGGTTAGGTCAATATAAGAAGCAGGTATGCATGTTACACTTATATCTTTATGGAAGCAATTTTATACTTTTTGTAAAATCAGTAGTTGAAGCTGAAAAGAATTTTCGGACAAATTTTTCCTTTTTAGAGGTAAATATCTGGTAACAAGAGAATTGCTTCTCGTCTTTTTTTATTTAATTATTTAGTTTTGTTGAAAAAAAAAGTCCAGCCACAAGAAAATACCTTTTACAGTACATACAGCAATCGCAACTTTAGGAAATAAGTGTCTAACAATGTAAGTAAGGTCTAGTTCCTTATTTTCCCCATACTAAATATTTGAGAAGAGCGACTATCAAGTCAACATAGCCGGGCTCAATTCTCAATAGGGCGAAACATCTTTTAAATACGATTAGATTTTATGACTATGGCATAAAATGATTGTTGGACTACTGCTGCAGCGAATTAAGTTACTAGGCGAATGGATAAGAGTCGTGGCTAAAAGATCGCTGTTTGTGGGCGTTTGAATCTCATTGCTGTGGAGCATACTTGGTTGTAGCTGTAGTGAGTGCTCATTCGGTGAAGGCATAGCGTTTATAAATTGGACACACATCCACCAGGCTCCTTATTCTTTGTCTCTTTTCCCAATTCTTTCTCACCATCGCCATGTTAAAGATATAGGGAACATCCCCCGAATAATTGCTCAAAAATAATAGTAGTATGAAAGTATGCTCTGCTTTAAGACCGCACATGCACACGCGCCTTTAAAAATACCAATGTAACAGATGCCGCTTTATTTAATATCGTGTTTGTTCGATTTTTTGAAGAAATTTTTCTAATATTTGATGCACATCACGAATGACAAAATGCACACTTTTTGAACCTTAAGTTTCGTGCAGAAATCAAGTAAATATTCTTTTCTGATCAACTTTCTTTCACAATATGGCAGCGGTGGCTATCTCTTAGCGAGCTTTATTATTGCAACAACGACCGCTACTTAAGTGGTTTCCCTATTTTTACACCTATCGTTCTTCGATGATGGGTATATTCTTTTTGCCAAGACGCTTAAAACGCCCGGCAGGCAGCCTTCGAGACCCCATAAAGCATATATATTTTAATCAGGCTCAAATTCTGAATCGATCTGAGCGTGTTCGTCTGTCTGTCCGTCTATTGTAAACATATTCCTGGCCGCAAAAATGAAGCAAAATTTAGCAGAGTCATTAGAAGTTCGCAATTTGGTATTGGAAATTAGCCAAATCGGTGGAGAAACAGACAGGCGGAAACTAAAAAATAATAACATTTTTTGAACGTAAATTAAGTTGACCAAGTTTGGATCCCATTATGCAAAAGTTTGAACATCCTTCAATATCCCGGCTTTCATGAAAATTTGTGAATAACTGCATTAGGTGAAGTAATGTAGGGTATCTAATGGCCGACTTTGGCGAGATTTAATATTCTTGCTTGTTTTTCATTTATTTTTTATAAACATATGCAAGCGCTACTTACTACTCTACTCCAGTGTTCATAAATACGTCGTATATATGCGAGAACATGTTGTTGCTTATCCATAAGAAAACATGTGAGAAGATAATTACGTGATAGGAGAATGTTTTTATTTCTTATTTATTCATTTATTTGTTTATTTTATCTGCCATTGCTACGATTTTTGCTGGTTGTTGGTAAATCCCGAAAAACGATTTGGATTTTTTGTGCGAAACTAATCTGAGAAAAACCGAAAATTTTCGCAATTTTCTTTCTTACGATATTTGAGATAAAATTTTGTTTTCATGTAAAGCGCTAATAACAATTTATAGCAGACCATGTTAAAGTTGTAACTATGCGGAACGTGGTAAAATGAAAAGCGGTGTTGTCGTATTAAATTTCCTTTGCGTTTGCAAAACGTATTCACGCATTCTTTTCGTACTCACACCCACCCTAACTGGCTTAATATTTCACGCACATACATGGATTTTTAACGTGCCTTTACTGTTTATACACCTGTAACATGTTGCTGTTAGGTAAGGAGTCATGTGTGGAGTTTTATTACGAAAGAAAAAGTTATTTTTTTTAAAAGCGTAAATAAATGGATACAAACGTGGCAGAAAATGTGAGAGCAAGGAAACATATTTCGTTTATTTGTTATACACTCCCATAAAATGTTTTATGTAAAACAAGTAAAAACTTTATAGTGCGGCATGGCTCACCGTTAAACAGCCTAAAGCATTTAGCCCCATACAATTGTTACAAATTATCACTTTTCTCGATACGTTCCGTATCACTAGATCGTGGATATTATTTTCAAGGGAAATGCACTTCAGAATTCTTTTAACTCCAAGTTTCTTTATTTACAATCTTTTCTTCAAGGCTTGGATTATTTACATTTTACTTTGGCAATACTCTCGACTTCTCAACTTTAGTATTCTTTTTCGACTAAAATGTTCTCGTGCGACTTAACAGCCTTCTGCAAATACTCTACTTATATGCAATTTTACAAGCATGTTACAATCACCTAACTTCATGGCTTCACTTTTAATCCATTAACCTGCTTTTCTGTTAATCGTTTTCCTCGGCCGGCAGCTGCACGATGCGCCCCGCATGTGCACCTGTGTTTTTCTCTGCCTGTGTTTCTGCTAATCTTTATCGTCGGCCGGCAGGTGTGTGACGCGTCGCGAATATGCACTAGGGAATTTATTATATATTTGGCGAAATAAGATATTCGTTTATAAGATGTCCGATTGCATTTCATTGGTGTTCGTCCTTGGGTCAAAGAACGTTAGTGCGGCAAATATAATCAAAATATCTCAAAAGTTGCGAGTTGTAAGGTGAACCAAAGAAAACAAAACTGACAGACGGACAGGCAGACAGATGGACGGATGGGAGGACTGACTGACAAGCGAACTGGCAACCTTAGATCGATGCAGAAAGTGATTCTAAATCGTTCGATATAATAAAAGGTGGATCTATCTCAAATCGTTCTGGGTGTGAGCATACGGCCAGACAAACTTAATACACCGTTGTACCCTAAGCGGATCCATTTTGGAAAATAGTCCACATTTGACAAGTCGAGAAATTGCAGAGGAGTTAGCCATTCATTATACAACTGTTCGATTTCACATTAAATCTCTTGGATTTGTGTTAAAGCAAAGTGTTTGGGTTCCAGAATTTTCCCTCCAACATATTATATGTATGTGCACAATGTATAGAAATTGTTAAAAGTAATTGCGGAAACGTTGAACTGACGATTATATATCCTGCCAATGGAATGGAGTTAAATGACTTCGTAAGGGCTTTCTAAAAAAATATTAGGATGATTTGGACTTGGTTGATGTGTGCTTTCAACAAAGTGAAAGTGAAGTGCGCCATGTCATACATTTCGTTATCAAATCATTTTATTGTAAGTCGAATAAATGCTCCAATCTGAACCATTTTCCATATCATTCGTCCTTAGGCGAAAACACGCCAGCCTAAGAAATTTCATTAAAATATTTCAAAAATTGTTACCTCTAGATTGAATTCGAGAAAACAAAATGGACAGATGGACAGACAAGCTCAGATTGAGAACTCCTGCAGACATTTTTAGGTCGATCGAGATCGTAGGCAGAATAGCCCAGGACTTTACACTGGGAATTAAGTCGTCTCGTCTGCCCGTATTTCTTTGTAGGGGTTTCCGGGCAAATGTATTTGTTTAAGTGTCACTGACTGTGGACAAAAATTTGTAATTCCTTATTAGTTCCTAACTAGATACCTACCTCACCATGACACGTGCGGTAGTGTACACAGCTTCCGAGCTCAGACTTTTCCGCATTGTCTTGCAGACGGGTCGATTAATTCGGGTAAATTGCTATGACAATAAAGCGCTGCCCAACGTGAGGCCCAAAAAGGTATTACGTAACATGAGCTCCTACTGCCAGGATTAGGGGCACGCAAGGACAATGCAACAGGATCAGGTTAGGCAACACTTTATGACAATAAAACAAAAGCAAATGTTGCGCAAAACGAATGATGAAAGGTAGACGTACCTGAAGTCCTTCCAGGTGTTGCATACATCGTCACAAATGTTGGGAGAGTATAAAAACAGTAAAAGGAGCTGCTCTGTCTCTATGAAAGCTAAATATTATATTAAAGTATACTCCATATAATATTAAATTAAATTATGCGACAATAAAAATTAAAATATTTGATCATCTCTAGTGCTTTAGCTTGTTGCAAGAGAAATGTTTTAAGTGGTCGCCATTAAAATTATTCACCTAAGCTAACTTTGCCTGGGCCGACATTGTGTAATGTAGCGTAATGAAAATAAATATTATTACAAACAATGTTGGCAGTTAATACACCTGCGCCTCATTTTGCATGCATTTCCTTGACACCAATGAAAATATTAAAAGTTGTTTGTTGTTGTTTTTTTAATGATTTTTATTCACCAAATTTAATGACTACTACGTGGTGTATGGGCAGTAGCTTGCGTACACTACTTGTTTGTCAGACTGAAGGCAGGTTCCACACATCTAGTAATTAAAAATCATGTTCATACTCTTCGCTTTATTTATGTATATATGATTTTCTACTAACTGTGGGCGAACCATTGAGTTTGAGTTTTAGGAGATTAGTGAACACTTTATTACTGAGCTAAACTATTGGGCTAACGTTATATCTTATTGCTAAATAAAGGCGTACTTTTCAGGTGGGCTTCCTGACATGAGACAAGCGAGACCAAACCGTGAACCCGCGTGATCCAAATTTAGTATAATTAATATTACACCTATTTGAGCGTAAAGTATTTAAGGAGGGATTGTCTTACCATATAAGAGTAATTTTTCGGCGTACGTCTTATGTCTGGCAGGATCCAAAAATAGACTTATGTGATCCAGACTTAACGCAGTAATGTTTAAATGCCGAGTCATTATTTTGGACCGCTTCCTTACCGTGAGATGTTAAAAAATTAAATCTTATTGCCACAAGCCTTTGATTCGTTAGAACTAGATCGATTTTGGAGGGAGTTTAAAAACGGTTCCTTCCAAATTAAAACTTTTGCATTTACTTAATATATTGGAATACGGGTAATCAGGAATTTTCCATAAGAAACTTTGTGGTTTGGAATTTTTTTTTTTTGACATGATTTCTTTTTTTAAATAAGGGTTTACAGGGGCAGTGTTCGAAAAAGTGACTCAACTCAATGCAATTTTAATAGCGCTTGTCCTGGCGAAACCGACAGTGTCGGTGCACTAAGCATTACCAAAATATCTGAAAAATTGCGATCTATAGCTTGAAAGCAAATACTACATGGACAGACAGACAAGATAGCTGAAATCGAGACGAAAAATTGCTCTATAATTTTTGGTATATAAGATAGAAGTATATAATATACGTATTATATATATATATCATGTAAAATACATGAAATATATAGAAGTGTAGGTTTCAGATTTACGTCCATGGGAAAAACTTTAACAGAAAGTTAGACAAAAAGTAAGGTTGTTGGCGGTAAAGCAAAAATTCTTCTCCTTTGCTCAATAGTCAAGTACATATGTACTCTGCAATATTCCGCAAGCATTTTCCTAAACTTTTGAGAATCAATTTCATCTAACAGCTTTTGATAGGTGTAGGAAATATAACATAAACGAATTCTTAGAATTTTGTACATAGGGCAGGGAATGAAGAAAATTTCTCAAAGCAAAAAACTGATTGCCGTAGAACAAACTCAATATACTCGCTAGTTCACAACACAATAGGGTCGATAGCTCTTTTTATGGATCAAAGGTCTAAGAAATAAAGAAAATTCCTTGAGGCGAAGAGTCGATTGCCGCAGAAAGAACTCAATAGAGTCGATAGTTCTTTCTATGGATCAAAACTGAGCACAGAAGACCCATTCAGATTTCGTATCCCTTATAATAACTTTATTCTTTACTCTTTCATTAAGAGTTAACTTTTTCTGTGGACGAAACATGATCATCTTTTCTTTAAGATTTCAATTTCGTCTAAACGACTGCAGTTATTCATATAAGGACTTATAAGGACTTTTAAAAATAAGAAGATTAGATGAGAAACCGTCGAAAAGGTGATCTGATCCGAATTGGTTTCCATCGTGTCCATCTTTGGGACATAATAATCCAGTGAGGCAAATTTTACCCAAATATCTCTAAAAATTACGCCTTGTATTGTATGCTGAACACATGAAAACAAGATGGATGGATGGACAAACAAGCTTAAATCGATTCAGAAAGTGATTGGGTATGCGATCGGTCTAATAAAAGATGGATTTAACTCTCTTTGGGGTGTTACATACACCCGCACAAACTTAGTGTACCCTTGTATCACAAGTGGTGTAAAGTATACTGAAGCCTAGAAAGATTTTTGGGTACATTAACCGGCATAATCGACTACACGTTATATATAGGACGTAAACGAAGGTTTCAGTGTCTTTATTGTAATTTACTTATCTAAATCAGTTTATAGATAAAATATTAGTTAGCTAAAGTTTTACCAAAATTACCATAATTTGCTTACGGTCATAGTTTAGCTTATAAAGGAATTAAACAAATTAATTACATATAAAATATTTAATTTTTGATGTTCTGTAAAACGTGCTATTAGTTGAATTAATAGTTAATTTACGATAAAACGAGTAAGAAAATTATATACGGTCGTGATCGAATCTCTTACACCCATCACTGTTATCTTAAGGAAGACAAAAGCAGAAAACGAACTGTATTGTCATGCTCCATAATATGTAGTGGGCGTAGTTGATTTTTTCTATTTTCAAATTAAAAGGTTTTGTCGCCTTGTGGGTGTGTGCTGTGAAAAGTTTAGGTTACTCCTAAACTTTTTTGCAAATTTGTAAGCAATATAATAATTATCTCTAATGCGAGAATGTTTACGACAACTAGTACACAGTTTCGCAGACACACAAATGAACAGACGAACAGACGGACATGTTTACGTGCAATCCAAATTTGAAAATGGCCAAGAGTTTATATACTTTCTGGGGTTTTTAAAGATTATTTTTGCGGCCAGGAAAATGTTTATAACAGACAATATACTAACGGACAACAGAGAGACGGACGGACGGACATGCTCAAATCGATTTACAATTTGATGTTGTTCAAGAATATATATTCTTTGTAGGGCCTCTTGTGCTTCCTTCTGGGCGTGGCAAATGTTTTGACAAAATGAGTATAGCCCGCATCCTGCGGTGATGAGCATAAAATGAATTCATTTACGTCAGCTGTTAAACTGTAAAATAACGCCTAACTTTTGGCAATTAATTAACACGAAATTATGGTAAACTTTTCATTATGAAGCATTGAAAATTATAGATTTTTGTCGTATGAACTTCAGCTTTTGTTATAT
>CCAG010020958.1:0-19108 GCA_001077435.1 Glossina morsitans morsitans
TACACGACGCTCTTCCGATCTATTTTTGACGACCCCCCCCTCCATCGCCTTTCACATTTTCAATTTGCATTGGATTTTCATGTCATACGTTCAATGAAAATTGCAAAAGTGAATATTCATACTTTTAGTGAAATCATTGCATAAATTATAAATGTAACGGAAAAGTGTAAGGTGATCCGAGATTTTTGTCTTCTTTTGTATGGGATTTTGTATGGTTTTCATTTCGTACAATGACCAGTTCCTACTGTCTGCTTATCTTTCTTCGCAAACCCATCATGAAAGGAGTTTGCTTTTACTCTCACAGTGACCCTTACTTCGTATTGTCCGGGGAGACTTGGCGTGGGGCTCCATAAATGTAAACTTATAGAGAATATCGGAAGTTTGCTTTTATCCTCACAATGACTACTTCGTATTGTTCGTGTATCTTTCCTGAGAATCCAGGAAATGGAGTAATCATCGAGAATGCCAGAAGTCACCTGCTTGCAAGGCTTTTTTGCTAAGCAATCGGTTGACGTTGTCAACGGACTCGTGTGATTAGATGCCTGGTATTGCTGGGCTGAGACTTCTCCTTGTACATAGAGAGTCCGTGGGAGAAAAATTAGATGGCAGTTCAGGAGTTATGGAAGAGTATCTATGACACGTCAAGTAATGCCTACAGTCTAAAAGCATCATAGAGTGAGCTACGGCGATCATGGGATGTCAGCACGCCGAACTCGATAAGTCGCACGCGCAATAAATGGCCGCAAGCATTTGTTACTATATACGGAAATTGGGCTTAGCAACGACGGTCTTCTTGACTGCTACGTCAAACTAGGTCTTCAAAAAATATCGCGTTGGCTGTGGTTACCCAAATCCAATATCGCGATAACAGTACATGTATTGATTGGTAGTCTTCGATAGGCCTTGCCTTGTCCAGTGGACAGATTTTGGGCCTTACCCTGTCTGCCATATCTAATCCTCCTGCTTAATCATAAGACCTCTAAGTGATGCAGAATTGTTTTGCATGCTGGGCCACACACACAAATTATTGCTTGTATGTAAGCAGGTGCAGAGTTATAACCCATGTTTTAAATACCAATTAAACGTTGCAACAATTTTACAGGCTGGTGCAAAAAAAAAAAAGAACCCAAATGAAGAGTAGAGAAATTTTCCATAAGAATTGTCTTTATTCCATTTGACTTTACAGAGATAAGCTGATTACTCCATTTGCTTGCGATAATCAAAGTCTTACGATCAACTTAATGATACATGGAAATTTACATAGACATTGGACTTGTAACGGTATTTGAATGGATTGAGCGCTTCACTCAAATACAGCAGAGAGAACAGAGCGAATACGAGACTGAGATTACACATATAAACAAAGAGAATTGTATGTTCGAACTGAGGCGAACTTTTTCTTTTTTTCAATTCCTTTCATCTTTACATGGCTTGTTGCTCTTTCTCTGCATACTGCACGAATAAAAATGCGAACACCAAAGGAAAAAGCTCCTCGCCATTGAAGCTATGCTGTCCAGGAAAATGGCATTAGGCTTAATCCATAAATATTACGGTGCGGTGTCGATATGGTAGGCTCTGCTGGACTAACCCATGACGTTTTGTGTTTACGATTAGTGTAGTAGATCCACGTGCCGTCATCGGTCGCAAGATGCCACAGAAAATAGTTTTTCTTTCGTGACAAGCAATGAAACCACGACGTTGAAACGCCTCGAAATGGCAGTACGTACGATATACTGTCATTAATATATGGAGGATATGAGTCCCTACTCCACAGGCATTTGCTCTGGTACTCATTGATATCAGCAGTGAAGCTTTATAATACACTTTTCTCTCGTTTTAAATGCACACTTTTCGTACTCTTCATGAAGGGACGTTACATGCTTTGCTTGCGTCACAACGAATTTCTTAATGTCTAACCTATTAACTAAAACATGTTTGAATTTTAGATTTTTTACTAAATAAATCCTTTGGTTAACTGTATCAGTGCTTCTCTTAGCTATGGCTGCGTACTTTAAATCTCCTATAACAAATTTCGCGATCGTGAGCAATAATTGATGCTAAGTACATAAAAGGGCAAAGAGACAAATGGACAGACATGGTTAAATCAATTCATACTACAAATCTCTAATATCTCTAAGGCTTGTTTTCGAATCTTACAAACTAGAAGATAAATCTTGTATCTTTACTTTACGCCGATGTATGTAATAGTGTATAATGCATGTACTTAATGTAAATATTAACCAAAATGTATTATAAGTGCTTTAAACCGAACTTGCAATTATGGTAAGGCATCAAGTGCCCGAGAATTTTTCTCTGCTGTTGAGAGCAGAGGACTGAAATTTCACAGATGATCGAGAAAATTGAATAACAAAAGTGAAAAAAAAAGAATTCTAATCGAAACCCTTCAAAAATTGCTTTAAATCACCCACCATAGGCTGTAATATAAAATTTTCTAAAAAAAAAAAAAAAAAACTTAGAAAATTGTAATCCGCTGCAAACGAATCTTTCACACCCATCATGGTTATGCTAAAAAATACTAAACAAAACAGAGGAATATTTCTTTACTATATAAAATTTAGTGGGCGTGAACGACTTTTTCTATTTTTATGGAAAATAGAAATTTTTATAGTGTTGTCTGTACAGTTTAAAGCAGAGTAATGTGGAGACTATCGTAACCTTCTCTGTAATAACGGAGGCTACAGATGGTATAACATAAGCTAACTACTTCGAGAAGAAATGTGATGAAACAATACAAATCTTAACTTGTTACTTGAAACAAGCGATACCGCGAATAAAGCTGTTCTTAGTTTCTATTGCATTGTAGGCGTGTTTTATGACCGATTTTGGATCATTTTCAGATTGCTTTGCAAACTTGTAGGCGGTTGCTTCAAATTTTGCAAAGGGGAGAATGTTTATTTCAGATACACGGTTAGACAGATGGACAGATACGCAGATGAACTCATGGATAGACAAAGAAGCTAAAGTAGAGTCCAAATGTCATACTATGTGGCATCACGTAGAGAATATACGCTCAACGTCTTATACGTTTAGTGGCTATAGTTTTTGAAACAACTTTTTCTCCTCTCCTTCAGTTTGCGTGCTACTCTGCAGGCGATTTAGGCCATTTTCAATGGCAACTGCATACAAGAGTTTCCGATATTTTTGTCAAATTTGAAAGCGATAGCTCCTGGGGCTACGAGAATGTTTATAAGGTGCATTACACAAACGGACAGACGGGCATCTCCAAGTCGGTTCAAAATTTGTAGTTGATCAAAAATATCTATACCTTATATGGGTTGTCTGTAAAGGCTTCCTTCTGAGCGTTGCAAACGTTTTGACAAAAGGAACATACCTCTCATGCTTCACTCATGGGAATATTATAAAAAAAACTTCTTAACAGCACTCTAAACACTTTGCCAATGTAGATGGATAGAGGTTAGTAACGAGAATAAGGTATTGCATGTGGTGTAGTGTAGTGTAGTAGCTGCCGAGCGAATATAGTTATGGATTTTTAGTTTACTTAACAAAACAGGTCAAGGTATATGAGAGAACGCACGTACAGAAGGATAATGCAAAAGAATACAGATTTTTTGCATATCTTAAATAAAATGACTCTTGAGGTAACCATAAGCATGTTTGCGTAAATGCGTGCGGAAATTATTATTATATTTTCTTTTTTTTTTCTCCCAAAAATGTTTCCCAACAATTTTTAGTAAACTTTCCTTAATAATTTAAGCAAAATTGTTCAGGTTAGTTTTTGTTAGTTTTTTTTTTGTTTTCCTTCTAATTGAGAGCAAAGCAAGTTAAACGAAAAGTTGTAAAACAAAAAAGAAAAAAAAAAACTTTAAATTCTCTTTTCAAATTTGCTATCCCTTGCGACTGAAATTGAAACAGGTAGGCAGGCATGTATAACAAGCTTCACAGAACTTCCGTTTAACTCTTTAGTTGCGGATATAAAAATTTTCCTACTGTTGTTGTTTTCCTACAGGTCCATTGTAGATTGTACTATATACATCACGAGCATACTCGGAATCGGCAGTAAAGATCACGTAAGGCGGAAAATGTATTTTACTTTTTTTCATATTATTTATTCGCGTCCACCAAGCCTGAAGACGCGTGCTCCATTCTTAGTGCAATGGTGGAGTTCACTTTGATCGTAGTTATAGTAACAAACACAGCGGTCTGCGGCCATTTTCCTATCCCTTTCTCGTCAACGTATTAAACGAAGGGTTAGTCAATAAAAACTATAAAATGAAAAGTCAATTTACATTGGTGTTGGTGAAGTAATTATTGAATTTGTTTAAGTTTATAGGCTAATTAGCTTGACAGGTATGTCTACTTTTTACATTGACCGATGAATGTAGGCTTTTTTAGCTTTTAAGAGCAGAGTGCATCAACTATTAAATCGAGTTCTGCTTAGATCTGCTGAAATCCAAAGACAGGTATCATCAATAGTTATAATAGTTATGCATTCAAAGCTTTTAAAAAGGGCCATGTTCTCGATCAGCTTTCATACCCAGTGTTTCATCAACAGAATCGTATATTAAAGGAAGACAGTTTGCCCTGATATTTCGTGAGTGCAGCAATATCGGCATTAGTTAGACTCTGCACCACTTTTAGCGGAGGGGTATAATAA
This sequence comes from Glossina morsitans morsitans, assembly GCA_001077435.1. Lineage (NCBI taxonomy): Eukaryota > Metazoa > Arthropoda > Insecta > Diptera > Glossinidae > Glossina > Glossina morsitans. Next base: position 4,637 of record CCAG010020958.1, read on the forward strand.
ATTTGTGCGGACTTATATAAGATCCAGAAGAACTTGAGATTGATTCACCTTTTATTATACCGAATTAAGCTTGATTGCCTTTCTGTCTGTAGGTCCGACTGATGTCTGTCCCTATTATTTTGTGTTCAACCTACAGGCCACAATTTTTGAGATACATTGATGATATTTGGTACATCAACATGTTTTGGGGTCAAGACCGATCGCCGCAGAAACTAGGCCGGATAGGACCATTTCCTTGACTACTTCTCTTATAAAGCCTTGTTTGAGATTTGCTTATGCGAACATCTACATTGAGCGAAGTAACGTAGAGTATTTAATAGTAGGCCCTAACCCAGTACAATGAATTGGCTTGCTTTTTTCTTTGGTTTTTCTTAGACCCCAGCAGAGTTATACGATTTTTAAAATAGATGACGACAATGTTGAATATGTAGGATAAACGCAAGAGACTGTACTGAAAAACTACACCAAAAAAAAGCAGTCGGGCAACGCCTACAATTACATACCCTACACCACTTCGCTTGATACACTTATTCACTCGCTTCAACAGTAATTCTCCAAAAAATACAGATTATTTTCATTCAAAGTCACAATTTTTATGAGAGCCCCCATATTGGAAGATTAGACTTTCTCTCCCTGTAAGGAAATGTTTTTCGTCATAACGCCCGCATATTGGAAGACTAGGCTTTCTCTCCAGGTAAGGGCTTGTTTTTCGTGATAATGCTTGTATATGTTATGGTCCAAGAAAAGCAAACCTATGTGGTCCAAAGGCTTATGGCACGTGATCCAAGTTCGGTAAGGTTGATTTCTTTGTTGATTCACTATTATGAGCCAACTTTCTCCATGAAATATTGAAAATTCGACCCCTTTTTCATATACTGATTCAGTTGCCGTAGGAACCGTTTTATGATATTCAAAATCATTTCTGAATCGATCGGTATAACAAAAGCTGGGTCTATCTGAAGCCCTTCTGCATGCCTCTATTATAATATATCCTGTACCACACATAGCGTAGGGTATGATAAATTCTTTTGTACTCTGTGCAGACTTTATTGGGCCCTCACGACTATCTCATGGCAAGAACGTCTCCTGAACTTTGTTTTTCTTTGGTTATCCTTACAAAACAAGCACTTTTTTTGCTGTGCTGTGAAGTACATTACACAGCTGCACTTTGTAATTGTGAAGGTGCATGCAATTCTTAACACGATCTTTTTATTTTTTTTAAATCTGTGTCTTTGCTCTAAAGACTTTCTAAATCAAAAAGATTTCTGAATTTCTACGATCGCCTTTGTCATAAAAGGCTTAACATATATACAAAAGAATCTAAGCCAGCCAATGAGCGCATCAGCAATGGCAGTAAACGTGTTAAGTATAAAAGATAAAAAAAAAAAAAAAGTAATTTGTTTTATAAACAAAGAGTCGGCCAAGTTGGGAGAAACTTTTAAGTTTGCCAACATTCCAGAACTGAAAAAAGCAAAATGCAAAATAAAAACAACTGAGGCAAAAAATTTTCAAATTAAGAGTGGAATAATACACCCACAGCAAATAAACTGCACGTCTCCTTAGCAAAATATAAGGTCAACTACACCAGCAGCATCAATTTTAATTTAAAGTTACATAGTTCTTTACATTGAAAGTCTAACACTTAGGCATGGATGCTGGGCAGCTATGTAAAAGTCTAGAATGTAAAGTTTTCTCTAACTTGTGGTCTTTTTTTCTCTTTTCTTTTTTTTTTTTTTTTTTTTTTAATTTAAAAGCATATCCTATACCCACATATCTGCACAAGCAGAACATTGTGATACGCTACTTGCGTTGATTGAAGACACACTCCATAGAATATATTTTGTTTGGTTTGAAGTTTGTGCTCAGACATGCCGTTGCAGTTATCCTCCACTGGATGGACGAAAATCGTCGAGACATTAACACTAGAGTTGGAGAACAGAAACTGACATAACTTATGCTTTTATTATATATAAACCATGACAGACAATATAGAAGAATTTGACCAGAGCGACAGGTTTTTTTCCCTTTAATATGACGAACCATTTGGGGCATGTCTGTTACCTATGCGTGTAAGACGGTGGCGATTAAGTGAAGAAGTTTGGTGAACGAGACAGAAAGTGGTAGCCTAGTCGGTAAGTGTTGTGAATTTACCGAAAGCGCATTCACTATGACTGCAAACTGCACTGAGATTTAAACCTCCGCGAACGTTGACTTGGTTGTCGCGACAATTATATACTTGTCTCCGTCGTGTTCTCAATATACGTTCGTTGCAAGCAGCGAGTAGCAGCTAAAGCACGCTAAGGACAAGTACAGTCACTTCAAAAGAAAACTGAAAATGGAAAAGGTATGAAATTTACATTCACATGGGATGAACTTTCGGTTCCTCATAACCGAATACGAAAGCTGCGTGAAGAGCATCAACTAATATCACTTTTTGATTCACTTTTTGAAAGCTAATCGGGGCAACCCTAGACCAATATTTGCTGTAAATTAAAAAAAAGTATTTTTTCTCGACTTGGCCTCGTTCTTATATTTTATCAGATAACTTTACATAAGTATATCGTTTCAAAATTCATATTGAAACTTTTATTAATAAAGCTAAGTCTCCCCTGAGGCTCATTACAAAGTGGTCTAAGGAATTCTACGATCCTTATATCACAAAAACTCTATATAAATACTTTATTTCAGACCAGGCACGGCAATTGCCGGCCAATATTTTGGTCGCACATGGCAAGCCCGCACATAGCAAGCCTGCACGTGAATTACGCTTTATTACCGCATCTTGTTCGGACTCCTGCAGTGCTATGAAAATTGAAGTTGGTCTACCCCTGCCTTACACCAATCCTACAATATTCACTTGTACAATGACTATCAAGCTATGGATACTATGCAAATTGTATTGAGTCCATTCAACCGGAATTTTTACCGTTTGCGTTGCGCCGTTAGGCCTGGGATCCATCCAAATAGGTTGAAGCTTATTGAGCTGCTTTCGTTTTAAAGAAGAAGACAAACATTGATTTTGGTAGGGTGATATTTTTGCCCCGGCATTATTGGATCAGGAAATGCTATAAATGCCCCGTTTCGGATTCTTAGGCGGGACCTTCCTTTGACCCTGGTACATTGTGGTATTAGTTATCGTCTGTATTATCCATTATTAAGATGTGAGAACTACAACAGCTTGGAATCCTTTTTCACTTCCTATAGGGTAAACAGAGGTCGATAGTCCGAACTGTGAGAAATATTAAATTAAGTGAATATACTTGTGCTATATGCAATGCATTAGAATTAAGATCGCATATTGCTTTTGTAATGATGTCGTTTGTCTCTATTAGTATTCCATTTCTATATCTCGATTTATATTCTACTCGTAACGCTAGCAATGTTAATAAAATACACATATATATAGAGAACTAAATATATTACAAGATTATCATTCCTTATTAATCTTTTCCTACAATCGATCGGGAAACCTGCGAACGTGTTCCTGGCCAGACTAAGGGACGAAAATCGCAAAACTCATTTAGAGTCTTTACCTTCAACCAACATAATAAACATATGGTATGTACTTCATGCAGTCAATGACAAGCACACTGTTACATAGTGCAACAAGAAAATGGAAGCATCTAATAGACCGACATTTTATGATGGTGTAGATACATATATATAAAAATATTGTAATTTTTATTACCTTCTTCTTAATAATGTTTTTACTTTACTTTTTTTCTCTTCTTCGTTAAAATAGCTATTTCAAAAAAGTTCAACACGTTCCTGACAAAGCTTCCAACAAGAAAAACTTATCATCCTTGTCAGCAACAAAACTTTTTCTGCCTTTTTTGTTTTCTTAAATAATGGTTGAAAATTTAATTTCATTTTAGTTAACTTTTACATGAAATATAAACCCAATGTGTTTAGATCACAAAGTATTTTTCATATTTTTCTATGTAGTCTCCCCTACTCTTTGTTTTTAGATGTATATAATTTTGTCAAAACATTTGCAACGTCCAGAAGGAAACTTCAGAGCCCTCATCATCCAATTTTGAATCCATTTAAGCATGTCCATCTGTCCGTCAGTGTAAGTTCCATTGAAATCTTCCCAAAAGTGAAGCTATCGACTTCAAATTTGGCAAAAACATTGGAAGTTTTTGCACGCAAGTTAGTATTGTAAATGGGCTAAATTGGTCGAAGGACAAGTCTAGAGTGCTACTGAGAAGACATATGTTTTTTAAGATTAAAAAAAAATTGTTTCTGTATTCATTACCCATAAACCATAGCAGATAAATGTACAAGAACTTGAATGCATATTCTATGGCCGATGCTGTAGCAATGGAAAAACTTGACCACGCCTACCCAAAGCAAAATTGAATTTTTTTTTCCATAACATGCAAAAGCAAGCAGCAAAACCCTACAAAATACATACATTTCAAATTCCGAAAACACCTAAGCATGTCCATCTGTCCGTTTGCCCAACTATGTAATATACCCGTAATAAACATTCTCCCATTCGCAAAACTAAACATACCGCCTTAAAACTTGCAAACGAATATGAAAAATGCCCTAAGAGCACGTCTACGATGGCCACATACCTATGCAACAAAAACTGTAAACCCTATTGCTTTCCGTGGTCTTTGCTTGGTATTCATAACCTAAAACAGATGCACGATATAAATTTCTACCACGCCCACCCAACATTACAGAATATGGAAATTTATTCCCTTTCCTTATGTTTAGTCGAACGGTGAAAAGATTCGTTCACGACCGAACATAATTTTCTTGTTTGCTCATTCTTTTCCTTTGTCATGTTCTGAATAACATGTAACGAAGCAGGTGTCATAAGTCTGAAGTTGTTAGTTTTAGTTTCTTAGACATATTTTAAGGAGTGAAAGTAGAAATGTAAAGAAAACCACAAAAATTTGTAATTCTTATAAATAAACTTTTCTTGGTGTGTCACAGTTTTTATCCCATATTCTAATTTACTTTACAAATATTGTATATGTATGTGTATATATGGAGAATAAAGTATAAGAAGTAAATCAAAGTAAAGTTAATTTATGCAGTTTTTTTTTGGTGAACCTCTCTTCGGACTACTTTTATACCTTTTTGTTCCATCATATTTTAATTACCGCAAGCTTACGTTTATCTAAAAGAAAAAGAAAAGAAAGAAAAAGTGAAAACATTGTAGCAGGACGCGGTATAGGGTTAGATAACCTAGCTCAAGGCTCGAAGTGCACACGTTCCGGGCGCTAGCTTTGTTATGTGGAACCGAATTTCTTCGTAGTAAAAACTCACGATATCGTGACTTCTGATATATTGCGTCAATTTTTTGACGCAATCGAATCAAATCTTGAACGTAACATACCTTAGGGAGGATTTCATTTGGCTACAACAAACTTTTAATACACCTCGCCTAGCTGAACCCATCGAGGACATTCAGCCTGCTTGTCGATGTTTTATTGGCTTGATATTCTCTATCATGGTTGTTTCGAGCTCGCAGTTTGTCATGCATCCACTGTTCATCGCCCATAAGGATTTAGCCTCGCTACGCTTTGAGTTAATCAAGAAAAGTAATATTTCTCACAAATTTCGCTATTTCGGAACTATGTGATAGCTTAGGTCCAAAGTTCCAAGAAATTATGTTGTGTATGCAGTTAAGTATAACTTAAAGACGGTGCTTTGAAATGAAGGACTAACAGTCCTACTTTGTACCCTACAATACTAATTACAATCTCTTTTACCGAATAGAAGCGAACTAATTTGTGCTCTCAATAAGAGGTCATGGAGACATCCGTCTCCAACGTGATTCTAATGGGGAATTGAAAAAGTGTTTATTTTGTTTGAAAAGAATGGTTTTAACCGGTTTTCTAAGGCGGACTTCATCGCATCAAATAAATTTTTTTCAATTTGACGTGAAAAATGATTTATTATAGAAGTTTTTGGCTATTTTTTTTTTATACCCACCACCGTAAGATAAGGGGTACATTCATTTTGTTTTTACTCATAGTGTACGTAACACCCAAAAGAAAGCTTCTATATACTCCTATAAAGTATATACATTCTTAATCAGCGTGAAATTCTAAATTGGATAGGCAATGTCTGTCCGTCTGTGTGGTTTGTGTTGACACCCTCTATAAAGTGTATATATTCTTGATCAGCGTGAAATTCTCAGCTGCTTTAGACATGTCCGTCCGTCTGCGTATCTGCGTGATGTGTGTTGATAGCATTCTAATGGAGATATCGACTTCAAATATGGTAGAAACAATGGCAGTTTCTGCACGCAGGTCTGTATTGAAAATGGGTCAAATTGGTCAGAGCGGAAACACACAATGGAGCGTAAACTGAACGCAGCTTAGTTTTTTTTAACAAAAATTTTTGGATTTTCGCTCGTTACTCGGAAATTATTAAACTTAGACGGCTGAAACTACTACTAGGTCCTAGTCTTTAGGTTCAAAAATGGAACCAATCGGCCGTGTCCACACATAGTTACAAGTAATTAAATTTTCTTTTTTTTCACTTGAAGTTTTATGCGTATTTGTCGTAAGGCATACAACACAGAATATTTAGAGCTATATCATCATGCATTCCTTAAAAGAAGATATGTTATCTGGCTAAAAATGGGTTAATTCTAAAATGAAGATAGTAGACACCGCAATCAATTTTTTCTTAATAATACTAGCGGTATGGGTATCAAACAAAAGAACTTGGAGAGTAGAATGCGAAAAACATATTCACCACGTATGCGACATTCGCCCCCTCCCGCCAATTATAACTTTCTTACTTGTTTTCTTTTCTATGGTTCCGATGTATCGCACAGAAAAAGTTAGTTTACCTACTACGCAGTATTTCATATTTTTTGATTTTCTCTTTCAATCACATTTCTTTCACAAACTTAAGCAGGATTTTAAGAAATTCTTTCAAAGTTTTTCTTTTTGGTCTAAATAATAAGTTAACCAACCGTTAAGACATTTTCTACTTATCATATTTATTGCCTTTATTTACAGAGTCCTCCTGCGAAGAGGGTAGATTCCGTTGTAATAACGGTAATTGCATACCTAACAGATGGCGCTGTGATCAAGAGAACGATTGTGCTGATGGTTCCGATGAAACGCCTGCTATGTGCAGTAAGTGATTTTATTTTCCTTTTTTTTTGTTTTTGTTTTAAATTAAGAGAGAATTGTACAACTCTTTCTGTAAAGACAAACAACACAACAATACAACAATTTTACACTTTGTTGAATACATTTTTCTATATATATATAATATTATATATACTTAAACACACTTCACAGTGAATTACTGCAAACATCACGAAATTAAATGCAAAAATGGTGAACAATGCATTCCGATTAGTTGGAAATGCGATGGTAGTCCCGATTGTCGCGATAAATCCGATGAAGAAAATTGTCGTAAGCTAAAAAAACATTTTTTACAATTTGTTTCATTGCATTGAAATTGTTCGTGGGCATAAAGTGGAAACTCTCGAAACGAACCAAGTGTCTTACCTTTAGATGCACTGCATGATTAAGAAAATTATTATATCATTTATGTCATTACTTTCTTTCATTTCTTCAATAAGTATAGTTTATAGCTCATGCGCTCCATTTCTTAGTTTTTGATAGAGCCATCTTTTAAATTTCGGGAAAATGTACTTAATCACTGGGACTCAGCAGTAGAATGTTTTTTTCAGCATGACCCTTTCGTAGCTTTCTGAAAGTAGGCGACATTTTGTTTTAATGCCCAGTGGCGGTACCACCGATTCCAAAATATCAAAAATCTGGATAAACTCCCTGTTTACTCATTGCCCTTCTTATAATAGTGATTGCTACTGTCGTGAGATTGATTTCACATTTTCATTAGCGATGGACTTGTAAAGGGCTCAGCGAGATCTTGATCTTTTTTTTGGCTTCCCAGTTACATGTGTGCCATAATAAAAGACAGAAACTAACTTTGCTAAAGGCGTTTTTGCAACATTTTTAGGGTTTCGTCCTGTCTAACTTCTTTTTTAAGATAAAACAACATTTCCAAGTCAACATTATCTTGAGTTTTAGCACTGGTGCTAGAGCGAATATAATCGTCAGTATAACGTTAGAATTACTGTTACATTGGCTGCAGCATTGCCATTAGAATTAGTGTGACAATTAGCATTGGAATTATCAATGGTATTGTATAAACATTGATATTAGCATTAGTTACATCACTAGCATTAACTGCAGCACTGGCATTAGCATTAGCTGCAGCATTGACATTTGCATTAGTGTGACTCTAGCATTGGCCTTAGCATTGGCATTATAATTAGTGCTGTATAAACATCGATATTGGCATTATTTACAACATTAATATTAACTGCAGCATTGGCATTGGCATTAGCTGCAGCATTAACGTTATATTAGCATTGGCATTATCATTGGGGTGGTGAAAGCATTGATTGACATTAGTTACAACATTAGCATTAACTGCAGCATTGGCATTGGCATTGACTGCAGCATTGTCATTAGCATTAGTGTGATATTAGCATTGACATTATGGTGCATTGGCATCATATTGGCGTTAGTTACAGCACTGGCCTTAACTGCAGCATTACCATTAACACTGGCGCTAGCATAGACATTAACATTACCGTTGGCATTAGCTGCAGCAATGTCATTAGCTACAGCAAGCATTGCTATTTGTACAGCATTAACATTTTCCTTGACATTTGCTTGGGCATTAGCAATAGTGTTGCAACTTTTAAAATTCTTGTCATTTTTTGATCAATTAAGTCGGGTTGTGAAAAATATGCATTGATAATAAAATATAATAATATGATAGAAGAATGCTGCACAGTTCGCAAATGGCTTCCGTTTAGTGGAAAAGTGCCCCTTAGTCGATCAAGGGCCCTCGTTATTGAAAATAAACTTTAAAAAAACTAGACTCTACTAAATTACAGCAACCTACCGTCTTGCATGAGAACAAAGTAAAGCTTAATCTTATTTTAGCACTGCAATCGATCACTAGTCATAATAGAAGACATAGGTATTTTTAAGCTTTACTTTCGGATGACAGTCTCACAATCTCAATCTCTCCAAGATTAATATTTTTTTTTTATATGAGCACAAAAACTTCTTTTGAATGCCTTATGACAGCTTTTCCGAGGTTGCTTAGATTATGGTATATAACAATCTAAACTTAAATTCTTGGATACAGAAGCGCATTATCGGGAAGAGCAAGTCTTGTGTATGCATCCTGTGTAAATTTTTCCATTTTGCAACATATATATATATAGTTTGCGGTGTTCGTTGTCGAGAGCTCACTGTGTTATTCAAGCTACTAACCTATCTTATCGTACGTGCTGACCTACTAAACAAGCGAGTCAGCAGTAAAATCCATAATTTTATTGTTAAGAAGTAAACCTTTTTTTAATAAATCATAAAAAGCCTGCTCGTTTCGGATTATTTCCTGTGTTTATTTGATCATATGCAAGCATTTCCGCTCGCTCGTTTCCATTCATCATTTAATAAAAATGTAATAAAAAAAAAATTTTGATATTTTTCTCACACATACGTTAAAAGGGATTGTTGTTTCCCATCTTAGATTTGTACGGGTGATAAGCTTTATAATAAATTACTTACTAAACTTGTTCGCACGTTTGTGCCTGTGTATGTAGTTATGAGCAATAATTTACTTAGGTGTACTAATAAATTCACATTTAGTTTTTTTTTTTTGTGGATATATTTCATAATTAAACAAATAATAATAGTAATAATGTATATACACATACATATTAGGTTGGAGAAAAAGAAATCCATTATTTCTTCGGTAGATGGCTGCACTGGTAGATTTCTCGTAAAGTAACGATCAAACAATTTCAGATTTATGCTCGTTGAAAAGGTGACATTTCGCAGTAAAAAAAATTCTTTTCTTGTATATATATATGTATATCAAGCTATGCCTCGTTTTGACCTCATCTCGGAGGGGGATGTGTTAGGTTAAGTTAATGATAAATTAAATCATTGTATTAAGTTGACATGACAAACGAGAGGTTTGAGGCAACCCAAATACCCTGTACGGTAAGGTTGTCAAGAGTACAACCTTGTAGGATGTACGAACCAGGTGACTTCTATTGTCGTCCGAGTCTTAGAACCGACAACTTCTGTTTTTCTTGTTCTCTTCTACTCCGGGCAGCCAACAGAGAATGACCTCTGTGCTAAATTAGGAACTTAAATTCCCAATCGTAGAGAATGTAAATCTACCTTCAAGGCTTACTATATAACATTGTACAATAGAAGTTAATTCATGAACCTCTTCAGTCTTTTCTTTTAAAATTCGTCTGAAACTGTGTGGAAGCACCAAGAAAGTAAGTAAAGCAAATTCACCGAAAATTGCACTGTTTCAGTTAAACATGCGGCCCGGAAAATATTTACGACAGACATTACACAGATGGACAGACGGACATGCAGAATTTGATATTGATTAAATCACTTTCCTTCTGGTGAGTACAAAAAAAAAAAAGCATGTACAGTTCTAGTATATCGACACACACACTCGAGTCATACGAAGCTTTGCAGATTAGACATTATTTTAGATCCGCCGTAGTCAAGACGCTCCCATTAAGCAGAGTTGATTTTAATAAAGTTTCAAGAATCCAATATTGAGATAAAATTATAGATATCGTTTAGACGTTTGCAAAGCATCGGTCTCCCTTTCTAACGCGTCCTTAGCTCTTTTCTCTTTGCTTTCCTCCACTTATGGTCATCGCGTGACATCTTCTTCTGCATTTTTTACATTCTACAATACAAAAAGAAGATATCAAAAAGCATTACTCTATGTTCTTATCGATAAGTAAGGGCTGACTCAGGGACATAAATTTTATTTAAAATGGGTTAAAATGATATAACGCACACACACACACACACCAGTCCAGCTATAGAGCATCATATGTATTTATGTACTTTTGGGATTTGGTATATAAATTGTGTTTATTGTTGCTCTCAGTTTCTATTTAAAACATATGCTCATAATGTTTACGACATTATGTGTAATGTTGTGCTTACATTAAAAACAGATTTTTTGTTCTTTTTTTTTTTGAAGGAAAGAAGAAAATTAAAAGAAAACAAAACTTTCGTCGTCATTAATGCCAAATTTATAAATATATTGAGTAAAACATTGTCTTCCACACAAGACGACTGACAGATAGATATCCAGCACATATAAGCAGGTGCTGAAGAAAGAAAGAAATATTTGTTAGTGTGATCGGTGTCTCTAACATTTACTTACTTACTTTTACTTGAAATTGTATGCTGGGGTTTCCAGTAGAGATTACGTGATATCTCTTTTTACCATTACGGCCATACTTGGAAAATCAAAAGTGTTCAATATTTTATTGTCTGTGTTCACATATGTATACTATGTTATACTATGAATACAATATATATGTACTATCACTATATATACACCACACTGTTTACGATACCACGTATGCTGTGCTATAAATAGTATTTCGCACTGTACTATACAACACTGTGTAGTCACCGTGGTGAACTCATAATCGGCGGATGTAGCTTTGAATGCCTACCTGCACCTTACCCCAAGTATAGAAACACTGGGTGGGGAGGAAACGCGGAGAAGTTAATCTCTTCAGTTTTTCACTGGTCATGGAAATTTCTCGAGTTATTTATGCCGCTTCAACTTGCGACCTATGCGAAGACATAAACGACAAAGCGCAGCACACTTTCCATCCATCCAGCTTAAGCATATTTGAAAAAGAGCCTTTTCACATATCTGGTAATAGAAATTACGCCAAGTAACCCGCTCATATTAATGGATACCGAAAGGCAGAGGAAGGACGCCGATTTTTTGTAGTATATGCCTCGTTATAAAGCCACACGAAGGCGACATCCGATCCCCTAATCTCAGGCGAAGAGTGGGCAGGTAGGATTGACATATTGAGGATAAGGCTTCATCTCAAGGCAATGCGACAGCAGTTCAGGGATAGCTTTGATCCCATTATCGTTAATTTTCTTTCCTTTCCTGTTTACAAGTGATATAAGCTCGTCACAGAAGGTCGAGAAGATGTTAACGACGATGACCGCTCTGGCCGCCGTCCGTACGTCAACGACCAAGGAAGAAAATTGCTATAAAGAATTGTTGTATCATTGAAAGAGAAATTTACTGAGCATTTTGGTATATCGGTTGGCTTATGCCCGACAGTTTTTGCGAATGTTTTGGGCACGAAGTTTGTTCCGAAATTGCCAACTTTTTGAACAAAGCTTGTCCACAATTTTTTGGCCAAAAACAACACCGTAATCATGGTTCGGTCACCCTATTCACCGGACTTAGCCTCCTGCGACTGAGAATACCCATAAAAGGGGAGAGCTTTGCCGCGCTGAACGAGAGAGAAAGACCGCAACGCTAAAATAGCTCAAGGAGGTAGCAAAAATCGCAAAGCACAAATGCTTCCAGCCCTGGCACAAGTGTATCCTATCTAAGCGGAAAAATAGATGTCGATAAATAAATAAAAAACTTTTTGAGGAAACTAGACAGTGGGCCTTTTTCTAAACGTTCCTTGTATACTTATTAATATTACAGGTGGTATTGTGATGAACTAAAGCTCTTGCTAAATGCATACTAATGATTTTAAAGACCATTTTTCTCTTAATAACAAAACAGTCATTATAATGGGTGTACGTACAGCATAGTACTATGCCATAAAATAGTAAAATTAAAACGTGCACATTATCGCGATAATTGCCAAAGGCAAGGCAAGGCAAGCATCAATTTTAAGTTTATTTTCGAATTTTATATCAGTAGTTATGACGCGAATAATAATGGAATCGATACTATTTTCAAATGATTGCACAATCCTACGTGGAATATTAATGGCACGAACGCAAAAGCATATAAATTCAAAGGATATCAAAAAAAAGAGGGATAATTTTTCAGATAAGGAATTTATTGTTTTTAAATACAATACAGCCTTTGTTACCGGTAATCAATTATTAAGCTCTGAAATAAAAATTTCAAAACCAATTATTAAAAAAAACCGGCAATGACCGGCATTTTTGAAAATACTCCTCATCGTCATTCATTCGATACCTCAATGTTTGTATGCGATATGTGTTCTGTAAAGGGAGCAAAAACTTGTCATTCATTCGATACTACAATATTTGTATGCGACGTATAGACTTCAAAGAGGTAGAAGCAGATTCGATTCACTTGATTCAATGCTTGCATGCGATATGCCGACTGCAAGAGAGAGCATAAATTTGTTCACTCGATATTTCTATGCCTGCGTGCGATATGTCGACTTCAGAGGGGTAGAAGAAAAATTCATTGATTCAATCCATTGAAATCCATTGATACTTGATTCAATGCTTGTATGCGAATTTCAAAAGAAGGCAAAAATATATTCACTCGATACTTTCATGCCTGCGTACGACATGTAGGCCGCAAAGGAAGAAAAAACTCTATCACTCGATAATTCAATTCTTGCATGCGATCTGTAGATTGCAAGAGGTTAGAAGAAATTTCTATTTACTTCGTTCAATGCTTGCATGCGATATGCGGATTGCAAAAAGAGCAAAAATTTACTCACTCAATATTTTCATCTCACATCGAATATGTTTATTTGTTCTCATTACTTTCCCTATATTCTTGAGAACTTCATTTCCAACAGAATTGGGTTAGCTTTTAAGAGACTTATTCTAACAACTGCGTGATTTTCACGCGACGCTCTTCCGATCTTTTAAGAGATTTATTCTAACAACTGCGTGATTTTCACGCAGTGTCCGTCTGTACAAATCAAGATTATAACCTCAAAACTTTATTTATGTAATAGTTTGGCGAGAAGGTTCCATGGTATTTAATTACCTTTAGGTAATTTGCTTCTCACGTGGAGGACAGCAGGGACATATTATCTAACCTTCCCCTCGTAGGATATAAAGGACTACTTTCAGTATTCTTCATCAGTTAACATAAACAAATGCAAAGCAAATAAAGCGCATTTAAGGAGTTAAACCACTGTAATGAACTAAAGAGATGTTTGAATGTTTGTGGAGTAAAAGGAAAAGTTGTAGCATAATAATATTTGGAGGAATTATTAAGCGCACCTTGAAGTGGTAGGAAAAAAGTACTTTGGAAAAATATTAAAAAATGGCAACACCACAGCCGTTCTTTGGAGACATTTTTCGCTTAACGGGCTCTGCGACACGCAGCATAACTAGTCCACATTTAAATTAAAAAAGAAAAAAACAAATAAGAAAATTATATTCAGTCGTGACCGATTCCATTTCCGCCAATCATCCTTAACCCAAAAAAGACAAAAAAAGTGAAAAGAACTAAATTTTCAACTTCTATAATAACGAGTGGGCGCGGCTGATTTTTTCATAGGTCTGTAGACGTTGTAGGCGTGTCCTTGGACAAGTCAATCCTAAATTCTTTTAGAAATTTATAGGCGATCTATTCATTTTCGCTAACGGCAGAAGGGTTACCACGAATACTACG
>CCAG010020972.1:0-51147 GCA_001077435.1 Glossina morsitans morsitans
ATTGCTTTAGATGCTAGAGCTTTAAGGATTTAGTCTTAGAATTTTCTCCAGCCAACTTAAGAACGGTAATAATAATAACATTATTTTTGTAATTAAAAAGAGTAAGACAGTTATATTCGGCGGGGGCCGAATCTTACATACCCACCACTATGTTTTTCGCATTCTATTCTCAAAGTTCTTTTATTTGATACCCATATCGCTGGTATTGTCAAAAAAAATTCATCGCGTTATCTACCAAATTCTTTTTAGAATCAAGCCATTTTTAGGCAGATAATATATCTTCGTTTAAGGAGTGTAAAAAATAATTTTAAACGCTCGGTCTTGCTTGCCTTATGATAAATAAGCAAAAAACCTCTAAAAAGTTAAAAGAATAGATTTTAGTCACTTGTAACTTTGTGTGGGCGTGACGGATGTTTTCTATTTTTCTACGCAAGGAGCAGGGTGCTTCGTAAAGTAAATGCGGAAAATTTCAGCCTTCTAACTTTTATAATTTCAGAGTAACAAGCAAACATCCAAAAATTTTTGTTAAAATAAACGGAGTCGCGTTCAGTTTACGCTCCACTGCGCGCTTCCGTTCCGACCGATTTGGCCTATTTTCAATACCAACCTGCGTACAGAAACTTCCAATGTTTCTATTAAATTTAAAGCCGATATCTTCATTTTTACGACCAGGAGAGTGTGAACAGCACACATCACACAGACGGACAGACACTAAATCAGCTCAGAATTTCACGTTGATCTAGAATATATATATTTTATCGGGTCTCTGAAGCTTCCTTTTGGGTGGGTGTGTATCACGCAATATCTTACAATGGTGGGAACATAATAAAGTAGAATTGATAAGCAAATAAATGGCAACATAGGTTGACGTATATTTCTGGCGGAGGCAGCATTGTTATGCACACTAGAAGCCGGAGGGCTAACAACAAAATCCAAAGAGATACTCAGCGGAGGCCCAATATATATAAGTGGTCAGGAGCTTCTGGGTTGCCGGGCAAGATATTCCAGGCCAATGGATTTTCTTCCTTGCAGTTGTAAGGGACGAATGTACTTTCAATGATCTTGCCATAAATACAGTAATAGCATGAACTCTTCAATCTCTCGTTTAAAAAACCATATTTATAAGGTTCTATTTTACTTGAAAAATCTTTCCGATCGGTCCTGCATTATATAATGGTTGATGTTGCAATTTATGCATACTCTGTTGAGAAGACGAGCGTATATAACTTTCTTTGATGTTTGTTCATTTCTTTGCTTCCTCGCAAACACAAAATAATAGCAAAATTGTGATTATTTAAAGATTAAACGAATTATTTTCTTTTATTTATTTATTTTTTTTTTTTTTTTTTTTTTTTTTGGATGAAAATATCTACAAAATCCCTTAGTTTATGTGTTTTTAAATTTTACACTTTACTAGACTTGAACAAGTACACACACCCACATACGTTTACTGATACGTTAACGAAAATAAGGTAAGAGGTGATCGAGCGCGGGGGGACTATGCCATATATATACCGTTATTATCGCACATAATAATCTTTTGCTTAAACGTTCGCACGCATAACATGCTCTCTTCGCCATTCCATTAACACTTGGAATTGAAAATTGAGGGGTTCGTTAAGGGGGAAAAAAGCCGGGAGCATTGCTACTCGAAAAAGCGCTTAACACAATTTTCTTTTAATATTTTCTCAAAAACTGAAACGTTCATTTATTTACACTCACTTGCCTGCACTCATACTACACGCAGTAACATGTGCGCTTTCCAGCACTTATTGCATTCATCATAACCACTTCCGTTTACTAAAGTTATTGCGCTGCCTTTGACCGCGACTATCTAAAGCTTCTTATAGGTATGTACATAACCTAAGCGTTTTATACCATGCCTTAAATTTCCTTTTCCTTCATTTCGTTTTTCGCTAACGAATAAAAAGTAAAACTGCGATTATATGAAGTTTTTTTTTTTTTTTATTATGTAAATGTATTCCATAGATAACATTAAGCCATAAGTATGACAAAGTTAATGCATAGGTAAGTGAGTGTGTGTGTGTGTGTGTTTGTTTTGTGAATGAAATGTTATCTAAAAGAGTGCATAAGATTCGTTTTCAACTTAAGAAACGAAATTTCATGCTTGTTTGTTTCCACAAAGTGCATGCACACCCGCGCACACACGCACGCACGCAAACTACATACTCGCACACACAATAATCCATAGTACTTGCGCTAGCAATTCAAATAAAACTTCCTTCATAATGTTTGCACTTAAATTCAACAGTTTTTCTGCTGTCCTTCCGCTCTTTCCATCACTTCCCCCTTTCCTCATCCACGATGTTCATCTTCATTTTCGTCCATTTCATTTCTCATTTGCCATAAATTTATCATTTTTGTGACTTTTTAACTAGTTTTCCGTTGCAATAACAACATACGTACAAATGCTTTTCAAAAGCTGTTTATTACATATTCGTATACATTCACGCATACACACACACATGTGCGTACCAGTTTAACATGTGCATAGTTTTACAGGTCTTCAGCGTAAAACGCAGAAGAACAAAAAAAAAAATGAAAAAGAAGAAGACACAAGAATGTTATGCGCACGGCTTAACTGAAAATTGCATTCATTTCGAAATTTAACTTAATTTTGTCTGTCGGCAACTTTTCGCCGTTTTGGTTATGTTTGTATGCAGTTGTTGTAAGTATTTCTGGGTTTGTGCGTTTGTATGCTAACATGTTGATTGTAATGATGCACCTCGCTGCTATCGCATGCGAATGTATGCAGAGAAAGGAAATTTTTATCTTTTTATCTTTTTTTTTTTATTTTTTTTTTTTTATATCAAATTTAGTTCAATTTTTGTACTTCAATTTTCCCACAGGCATATAAACTTCCATTTAATATAAACATGAAGAGCTTATGGCGTATTAGGAATTAAAAAATATATTCCTCTTGACAAGATTAAGGCGTACCTTGTGCCCTTCGAAACCTTGTATCATCGAATTTTACAGCATTTTTTTTATCCGACATTGATATCATAGAAGAAAACTATTTCTTCCGATCTTATATATATATATCCACGATAGTAGTCAAGTTCTTTCGATTAAAATCATAGCTTTCGGTTAATACTTAAGTTAACAAAATCTTGTTAGTTCAGCTCGCGTATCCGTGTTTCATTAGAGAGTACAGTTGAAATTTTAAGTCAATCATTTAAGAACTGAGATGCAATCACTAGTTTACTGTGCCAAA
Organism: Glossina morsitans morsitans; assembly: GCA_001077435.1. Classification (NCBI taxonomy): domain Eukaryota; kingdom Metazoa; phylum Arthropoda; class Insecta; order Diptera; family Glossinidae; genus Glossina; species Glossina morsitans. The sequence goes on from CCAG010020972.1 coordinate 3,239, forward strand.
TTTCCGCATCCTCCCAAGTAAGAGTTCTCATGAAAAGTAAATCCTCTTTTGACAGATACACTAAACACACTATCTTTGCATCATGTAGAGCTATTTTTTTACGAAACTCCTCTCATAAAAAATTTTAAATAATTTTTGAAAATTAATGACCAAGTTCAGTAAAGAATAAACAGTTCGTTAGGTGCAAAAAAAAAAAAGAAAATTAATTGCGATACCTCTGTGCAAAATTAGGATCCCCTCTTATATGTCTTTCTTCTTTGACAAAAAAGAGTTAAGAACACTATAAGACCATTTTTCAAAGTGTTTTCTTTCTTTGAATTTTTTTTCGAACAGTAAGTAATTGTTGGCACAAAGACTACTAATTACACCCAATTCTCTTTTTACGCGAATTTTTTTTACACGTATTTCTTTGGGAACGCATCTATCGTGTAAAAAGAGAATTAGGTGTATTAATAAATTTTTCACTTTTTGTACGCAACTAGGCAAAGTGGTGTAAGGTGCTTGTACTGAAAACGCAATTGAAGGCTCTCTTGTATTGTTATTTATTTTGACTCTCTTCACTATACTTATTAATTTTATATTTGTTTTACTTCTGACCCACCTGAAGTGTGGTCAGTAGCTTATCTAGTAAATTATTATGCTAACTTAAGCAAAGTAGTGAAATTAAAGTAAGCTATTACTAAAGTTACATGTTAGGTAAATTGGGTTATCTTAACTAGGTTATAGCTTATCTTGCATTATGTGTGGAACTGATCTTAACTAGGTTATAGCTATTATGTGGAAATGTATAAAAGTGTAAACTTAGCATAAATTATTGATAAACGGGTGAAGTGCGATAAATCGATAATGCTGCAGTTTAATGATCGATCTTATCCAACTGTAATATTTTTACGCGTGCTAGGAAGGTGTTTGTGAAAACGCAAAGATTTATTTATGATAATAAGACATGCATTTGTGGTAGTAAGCACCGTTACAGAGTAAGAAACCTGATCACATTTTTTCAAAGTAAACACTTATGCCTTAATTACCCATACTTGAGACCGGGAAACTGTCAAATTGTTTGCTATCTGTCTTAGTGAGAATCTAATTAGATAAAAATTAGTTTATTTTTTTCTTTAAATTATTCATATCATTAGATACGTACATCATAAAATTTTTATCAGCGACTTTCGCAGGTGAAAAGTGACAAAGAAATGGGAAATACAAGTGCACATAAAATATATAAAATAACAGTCCCCCTAGTTAGTACTATTGAGTTAGTCAGTGTACATAGACGCTAATCACAGAATGCTCAAAATTGTATTTTCGTCATTCATTACTTGTGTTGTTTAATTTGAAGAAATCTGCTGACAAAGTCCATCAAACACTTTTAGAAGCTTATGGTAATCCTGCTCCATCGCATCCTACTTGCCGCTTTTGATTTCAACGGTTTAGAAGTAGCGATGTTCTGCGAGGATGAAAACCCAACCCAATCTTTCAAACAACTTTCGAACAGTTAAGCAGTTGAACATTCAACTGTTTCTAAACGTTTACGACGTGCGATGAGAGAGGTTCAAAAGGAGGGGGACAGAAGCTATCATAAGAGTTGACTGAAAATGCCGCTTCGAACCGTTTCGGCACCGGGGTTGCATTGCTTATCAGGCAAAAAGGCAAGAGTTTTCAGTGACGCATTATTACTAACGATTAAAAGTGTATCTGCTCCGGCAATTCTAACCGCAAAAAGTCACGGGTGAGTGCAGGAGAGCTTGCTGTGCATATAATGGAATCAGCATGGTGTAGTGAATTACGAGTTGCTAAAACCGAATAAATCTGTGACTGCAGACGTCTACCGACATCAGTTCAATAAATTAAACGATGTATTGTTAGAAAAAAGGACTAGCAATAGCTGCTAAAACATTGCAACAGTCGTCACGAATACACTGTTGTAGCTCGAATGAGAAGTTCTACCACACCCAGCGTACTCACCATCCATAGCGCTTACTTATTACCACGTGTTCAGATCAATGCAGCATGGCGTGGCTGGCACGCGGCTTCGCAAAGTTGAAGAAGTGCGAAATTGGGCCAATGATTGCTGAACCGGTATTTGAAAGTAAAAATGTCGAAGTAGGCATTCTTTGACTGCATTCTTAGCTTCGGACGTAGAAAGCTAAGTTATAACTATATTATTAAAGTTGTCACAGTGAACCCCAAAACAGTTAAACAAATCATAATTGGGGCTGCACTATATTAGGTTTAATTAAGTTAAATTAAGGAATTACGTGGCGGGATATGTTAAGGTCAATTTCACTTAAAAGAATCGGAGTGCTTATTCTTCCTTTCAACAGGTCACACATAAAGAGAATGTCTGAAAGAAATGTGAGCTTTGCTAGCGATAGTAAATCAAAAAAAAATGCTTGATTGTTTTCATTTTCAAGAGTAAGGAATTAATGTTTAGTAACTGTTCTTTAAAAGTACACACATTTGTTAGATATCACAAAGCAATGCTTTTGAAAATTTCTCTTGGGTTTCTCGCCGTCTAAGTAAAGACTTTCATAAATATCTGCATTCATAAAAAAAATGAATCCACGAATTAACACAACTAACTTATCTCGAAAACTTTATCTGAAACGTTTGCTTTACTCTTTGCATTGTCTTTGTAAAGTAATTGATAACAAGTTTCTAAATAGAGACATTTTTTCTAATTAATTTTGGAAATTATTATACGTTGATAAGCCTACCTAAAGTAAGTCCTACTCCTACATAGACACTTTACAAAATCTCATTAAACCAAAATACTTTTACAATTCATTTACGCAAATTATATTTAAATAATTTAAAAATTAATTTTTATAACCCTTTCCGACAATAGAGAAATAAAGAAAAGTCTGTTCGAAAGGGAAATTTGTTAATAGCTTTTTACTTTCACCAAATTTTATATGTGCTTTCAGTACATGGTCTGCACATAAATGTTGTCATTAAATTTGAATACAACAAGCCTTGGAATGTGCTCCTTTGTGGACACAACTACAATGACATTAAATAAGCAAAAAAAAAAAAAAAACTAGAAAAAATAAAAATGGGCGTGTGTTCAAAATTTTCAATTTTGTCATTCAATACTGAACGTGCTTCTCTAAAGAGAAGAAAAAGAAGCAAATAAAACAACGCTCAAGAACTTTGAAGAACAACACAAAAGTGAAGAATAACATATGAAAAGTAATTTTAAAAACCATGCTAAATAAACACTCATACACCTCCCTACACACGTCCTCTTGTGATATGTGTGCGATATGTCTTGGTTGCTAATATATATCCTTTTGTGTTTGACTTGTAACAGAGTCAGCGCTTCTTTTTTTTTTTGTCCTTTAACATAATTGTGTTGCAATTAAATTAAATATTTAACTTAATTACTGTTAGTGTGTGCACTGTTGTGTGCATGTATAAAGTTTATATATATCTACACGTACGCACACAAACACACATACACATACATACACATACATACCTTTTATATAAACTAACACACAAATACGCATACTTTCTACGGGTAAGCTAAGTAATTTTAGCAGATTCTAATACCTCTACGGTTTAGAAAGATTCTTCTACGACCTCTTCTCAGTTTTCTTCTATTATGTATATATGTACGTACATATATATATATATATATATGTATAGGTTTTATACGTAAGAGTGTAATATTACTTTACACACACATTTACTTCTTAAAGATTACATATAGGGTTTCTTTATATCCCACACCGTTTGCGGTAGAAGGTATCTTCACCCCACGAGGGGATAACGTATGTTTTATTACACCGATCGATTCAGAAAATGATTCTGAAGCTTACCTGTCCGTCTGTCCCTCAGAGCATCTGTCCGCGTGATCGTCCGGCTACAGAGCGCAATTGTTGAGATATTTTTAGGACACTGACTGACTGCTTTACCCCTAGGACGAACGCAATTGAAAACGACTCGGCTTGTTTCATTTTTTCGACCATATCCTCATATAACGAACCGCAATTTGTGAAATTTTGATTACGTCATATGATGTTTGATACGTCCTCGAATATGCGGGCTTTTATGAAAGGTATGCCGTTGCATGTAATTTTTGGTAAATGATTAGCACAAGTGAATAACTGTAGTAAGTGAAGTGATGTAGGATATCTAATTGTCGGTCTTGCCCGACCGCCTTATTCTTCTCCAACAAGACTAAGCTCATATAATTCTCACAAACCTTCTTTTTTTTGCCGTCGCGAGTCTTAATCCCCCGACCACGCCACAGCCGGTCGATTATCAAAATTGGTATAATAACCAATCAGGTTCAATTAATATCTTAGGCTTCAGCCATCGTCGTCGTCGCCATCGACAGCAAACAGACAAGAATGATTTCTTACAAATCCTAGGCAATAAGTTCCTAGATCCCTTTAAAAAAGAACTTTGAAAATAATTCGGTCGATCAGTTAACCGATATCGACACAATTGACAAACCACTTTTTTTAAATTTTCATGTTTTAGTTTAAGAAAAGGGCAACTGAGTCAATATGTGTGTGTAACGTTTTATATTTTCGTTGCTCTCGCCGTCTCCCACATTGTTTCTTATTTAATATCCTTCAAGCGTGTCATGCTTTTGTCTTTACTAATTACGCTAGACGTTGTATTTGCCTGCAAGTAAAAATTGCTAACATTACAAGATACTGCCGTATAGTGGGAAGTGGGAAGTAATACCGGGCAGTATTTTACAAGAAATCTGAAGAAATTTTTCTTTAAATTTTTTTTTAAACATTTTTCTAAAAAAGAAGAAAGTCAGTTAGTTGTTGCCACTTGTCGTTGCCGTCGTTTAGTGTCACTATGTTTCTGTTGATAGTTCCGTAAGCGTGAACAAGAGTAGAACAAGACATGATGCCGTCTTGCATTTACTTTTCTTTCAACTATAATTTAATTTAATAAACTTTAATTGAGTTGAAATGATTGTAACTGAAAACATTTTGTAATGTTGTTAACTTTCTTGTTGTTGTAGTTGGTCTATGTAAGTTTTTCTACATTTTTTTTTTTTTTTTGCTTTTTTTCTCTAAAATGAAAATAAAAATAAATAGTTTTCTGTCATAACTTATTAATATAAGAGAATAAGAATAGAGTGAGGGCGAGAAAGAGAGAGAGAGAGAGAGAGAGAGAGAGAGAGAGACAGAGAGATAGGGTGGTATAAGAATGAAAAATACTTCAAGCGCATAAAAATCAATCAATTTCCAATTTATTACGGATGCAGTATCATTAAAAGAATTAATTGCTAGAATTTATGTAATAAAAATAATAAAAGAAAAAAAAAAGAAATAAAAAAAACTTGTATTTATATCAACACCATTATAACAAACACCTGATGATAGACGGTTATGATGATGTATGTAACGATAATCACGATAATGATGATGATGATGACGATGATGATGATGGTAACGACGACAACTGACTGCAACTGATAGTTACGTACCTACCTTAACAACTACTTTGTTATCGTTATTGTTGTTTTTACTACAAAATCAACTTTTTTCGCATTCACGGTCAATGTCAAGTTTACTTATTTCATACACACTAGCATCGTGCTAGTCAGCCAAGCAGTCAGTCAAGTGCAATAAACACATAATAGCATAAACAACTTAAACCGGTGGTAAAGTCAGTCAAGAAACTATGACGTTTTTTATTTATTTATTTATTTTTTTTTTTTTTATTTTTCTTTTGTATTTTATCTTAAGCAAAAAACAAGTTTTTCTATTATGTGAGCAGAAGAAACCTTAATGATAACTATAAAGCAGTCTGCTTGTTATTGGTTTCAGTTGCTGTCAGGTGTGTACAGCAACAACATATTTAAAAACAATACATTAATGATTTTACTTATGTTTGATATTAATGCGGTAGTGCAATAAATTATGGTAACATAATGGTTTTGTAATGATTTGCAAAAACAAAAAAAAAATAACAACAAAAAAAACTCATATCCAACAGCAACCTCCGTTGAGTTTAATTTTAGAACGTGAAAGTGAAATAATCCCTCAGCTCTTTTCATTTCATGAAAATTATTTACGTAAAGTGTTTTATGAATGACTATACATTAAAACATAATTTAATAATGGACAAAACCACTAAACTAAATTGCGTATGCGGCCTTTAACTCCTACTTCCAAAAACCAAAAAAAAACAACAACAAGTAAGAAAATTATGTTCGCTCGTGAACGAATTTTTTATACCCATCACCATCGTCCTAAACAAGCCTACGCAGAAGGAAATTAACTACATTTTAACACTCTACAAAATTGGCTGGGAAGGTGGACGTTTTCTTTATGAGTAACGCGCAGAAAGCATGGAAAGCAAACATCGCATGTGGGCTTTGTAGGCGTGTCCTTTGAAAAGTTTAGGTCATTTTCAAATTCTTCTTCAAGTCTTCTGGTGATACTTTCATTTTTGCGAAAGCGAAAAAGTTTACCACAAATACTACGCAGTTGGACAGACGGACATGCTCAAGCGCATTTCGAATTTGAAAGAGGCCAAGGATTTATATACATTATGGGGTTTTTGAAGCTTGTGGAATTTCTTAAGCTTCCTTCTGGGCGTTGCGAATATTTTGACAAAAGGAATATACCCCTCATACATGATAAAAGGGAAAAAACTAAGGCACATTACTACATATTAAGACGAACTATAGACACCAATCATCTTGAGCAAATATGATACATTAATAAGATGATATTTTGTTCTTCATCATGGACATATAAGGGACGCAACTTCGTCGTTTTAGTACCTCTTGTGTTTACTAACATTCTTCCTCCTCGTTTGTAAATATGGTTAATGTCCGCGTATGATTGGCTCGTGAATATATGTTCTTTCTCATGATCTCATTAGCACTACGCGTCATCCTCTTTACTATCTTTACGATAATCGGATACGGAGGAAAGGTGTACCTGTAAAGTTTATTTTTGCGCCCAATAATTAGAGCTTGTTGTCCTATAAACGCTTACTTCTCTACAAAAGCCTTAAAAAGCTAAGGTGGAAAAGTAAAGTTCTTTTTTTTTTATAAAATACGAAAAATCACATCTTGTTGCCATATATAGGTTCACTGCTATGGGACGCCCAAACTTGGGTCAGTAAATTTAAGTGCCAAATAACTATTTTGTACTAGTTTTCATCATAAAGTACTTTGTTGCCATATAATACTACATATTATATTGTAAAAATGTTGATATCGAAGCATGTTCCAAGGATGGTCTAATTTCATTAAAATTTTCCATATTCAGTTCGTTCATTCCAGAATATTAAGTTTCTTTAACTTTTACTCACACATGTTAAACATGGAAGTCTGTTTTTCATGCAATCACTTTTTCAACATATGAATTTATATAGGGATCGGTCGCAATAATGATTCGATATAAAACATTTTCTATAGAATTCGCCTTTCGTCCTCAACATGTCGGTGCACCGAATTTCATAAAAATGTCACGAAAACTTACGACTCATAGGATGAAGGATACATGAACGCATACCAGACAGACAGACTCACATTTTAATAAGAAGTGGACTTATCCCAAGTCTTTTTTGGTGCTGCACACACACACGCACGAACTTAACATGTAAACCTGCAAAGGCTACTCAAGCATCTAACTTGTCCCTTAAAGTGTACATGTTCGTCCACATCGAACGATTCATTATTTTTATTATTATTAATTTAACAACAGAAATAAATTCTAAGTCTAAACCCTTAAAAGATTAGCGTCTAAGGCTATCGGCCTTATTGAAAACTCTACCAATTTTCTGTTGGCTTTAGACAATTTTTGATCACGCTCGAGCTTTTAACTTCTGCTCACACTCGCTTAACCTAACTGTACCTAGTGTAAGCTAACCTAACCTAATTTAATCTAACCCTAACCTAATTTATTATCATTAATAATTGTTATATGAAAAATATATATAAATCAGAGAAGACTCGTTTTTTGAAGATGTTCCGGTTTTCTGGCTTTTGCCAATCTTTCAATAGCCGGGTCATGACCACATTTTTAAATTTGCTTTATGGAAAACAACTGGTAATAAAGAAAAAATTAGCACTTTTCTTTTTTTTGAATTTTCGCTTTAAAAATCCTTACGATGGACTAACGGATGAACAGACCGAAATAGCCTAAATAATTTTAATCAAAAATTCAAAATTTTTGAATGTTACAAACGACACCTCTATCCTCTCCGTCTGACTTGGGCCGGCTAAAAACTACATAATAAAATATAATTTCGCTAACATTTTATTCAACACACAAAACCCTTAGAGAATAACCCTCATATTGTGTAGATCGTTGCAGCTGTATATGTATGTATGCGACAGATGCATATACACGCGCGCACATGAATGAAATTTTTCCTAAAATCTATGTAAGCTCAATAAATATTTAATTGCATGCCTTTGTCGTTGGGCCGTCGAGCGACTAAATTGCAAATTATACTTAAAAATACTTGATTACACAAGCCCGAACGTGCATTTATATACAATCACAATATGCATATGCATACACGTACACATGGATGTATATTTTCGCTCTTAAATACATTCATGTATAGCTGCTGTTGATTATAATATTTTTGACGGCGGAATTTTCACTTTCCCAACCATTAGTTAACATTTAAACTTAATAGACCACAATTTCGAGGCTTTAGCTTATATACTGTACTAAAACTTTCAACCATTCTTTTCCAAACCACCGTCTGATGCTTTAAAAAACATAAAAACATGTACCGTTTATTAAATTATAAAAATAATTTTCTTCAAATTACTTAAAATGTTTTCGAAAAATGTTTTATGAAAAATTTCCATAAATTTTTACAAAAATTTGCTAAACTTTGCTAAGTTTGCCTGTCTTTACGTACAGTTGAAAAAGCTCTGGTAATGACTGCTTCGATATTTCTACAGCCAAAATTACTGCAAACACTAATTACTTATAGTTGGAACTACTGTTCACAATGTTGCAATGAAAGGCGCCTTCTGATAGGCAATATAAAATATAAATAAATAAATTACTAGAAACAAAATTCGTTGAGACAAAGCCTTTATGAATAGAGCTTTGAAAAAGTTGACTTCTTTATTGAATTCAAACTGAGTTTTACAGATTGATTTACTGCACTCAAAAATACGTTAGGTACACTTAATGGGGCGAGATTGCCCCTAAGTTGAGATATACCTAATATAGAAAGAGTTTTTGTACTGGGTAAGTGAATAAGTTTGTATGGAAGTCTGCTCTTTTAATAAAAAAGAGATATAAATGAAAATAACACACCTTCGTCTTTCCTCCTTCCCTGCCTAGAAGTCTGTCCTGATCACCATTGTACCTACAACTATAAAGGACGTACTTTAAATGGTTTCTCAATCAATAAATCAGTTAAGATGAACGATCTCAAGATGCTTTACACAAGATATTGTCTCTGGTTAACCATTACTTTTGTCATCTTTCTAACTAAGTATCTGCCTGTGAAAGAATCTCTTTTATGAATATCGTTATAAACAACGTAGGTTTGCTCAGAGAAGCAACGAGTCATCAGCTGAAGTGGATATCAATCAGAAAGCGCAATTTCTGGTGGATACAGCGAGTGGCGTAGCAAATAGCAAGGCAGTGGTACCAATGGTACTTGCATAAGCTTTGCGGACTTCCCGTTATGCCCACAATTAAAGTTATTGCTGTTATAGCAATGGTTTCGTCGGGTTGTAATACTTTGCACCCAGTTGATTAACCTAAATGAACGTACTAAGCCTGTTCCACTGTATTGTCAATGTTGAAGTCTCCTTCGATCTACAAAACAATGTTTTGATTTCCGGTATTCAGTCGAGTCTATTTTCCGTCATCCGTCGCGATTAAGCAGCACTTTACTTGGAATTCAACCTCACTCTTCCCTCTTTTTGCACACAGACCAGACAGTTATCTACTCAGTATACTATATACTTCCACAGCTTAACTTATGCTCTTGGGTGAGGTTTGAAGACAACACATTTACATGAAGTAGTCACAGGATCTAATATGACGGGAGAAGATTACATCCCGCCTTGGAAAGCGGTAAAGGCCTATTCAAGCTGCCAATAACATCTTCCACGAAAGTAGTTAATTCCTGAAAGCCGAAGGGCATATACTAAAAGCAAAATGAAAGCCATACAAACATGTGAGGGTACACTTTGTGACTGTGTGGCTTCACCACTTAACAACCGCATTCAGGAATTGCGATTGGTGACTAATCATAAGAGACAAATGTGTCACAGTTAAGTCATTATTGTCACAGTTTGCTGACTTTGTATGAAATTTTGTAGTTCGGAGCAATAGTCTCGCAATAAATAAGAAAAAAAGTCTTCCGACTTCTAATGTCTCTGCAATGTTGCTAAGTATATGATTGCAAGACTAAACGTCACACACTGATTATTCAAATTAATGCCTTTCTTGTGAGCTGGTCTTCAAAATAAATTATCCTATTTACCCCATGCTTGCCAACTGATAATCATTACCTTCTTTTTTTTTCATAACTTAAATGCCACACCATATATTTATTGAGGTGACTTTAGTAAATTGTGTTTATGTAACTTTATGCTAAATCAATGCCACATTAGCATAAAAAAACTATAAAAATCATTACTCAATATTTTCACTCTAATTATTATTAAATGATTTATATACCGGTTTCCTTCCTGTTTCTAACTAATTACTTTAGCGTTATTTCATTTTTAAGGCAATTTAAATAAAAATTGACTGATATTGAGAAAAACACTGGAGCCATTCAGAGCTGCCAAACTGTCGGGTTATAAGTTACAAAACGCAATAAAAAAAAAATAATTTATTTTATTTGATTTAAAAAAAAAAAATAAAACAGAATATCTTTTTTTTTTTTTTTTGTAAACCATGTTACGAAACCGACGCAACGTCAGGATAGTGACACGGTTTTCAGGTTGCGATTTTTAAAAGCCTTTATTTTTTTTGTTGCTTTTTCAATTTTATTTAAATATAATTTCCATAACGTCACGGCCAGAATAGCATATAGTACGTAGGGTTGCGTCGAAAAAAGATTCATATGAAAACGGGTAAGAAAATTAAAATCGTCTTGAGACGAATTTTCAATACCCACCACTTAAGCAAAAGAATTCGAATTTTGTGCGAGAGAGGAAGAAGCACAAAAAAAGCAAACGAAGAATAACCCATTTAGGAAAACATTGAAAAGGGCAAATGGACAAATAGAGGCGGAGATAAGCAAAAGTCTAATCAAAAAGTTGCAGGCTTTTAAGTCTTCGAATTTATATTTCTGAGTTTTACAAAAAGGAAACAAAATATTTTTTATCCCCAGACTTCCATTATGAATAAATGAAAAAAGGCTTTGGTTTGCGTCTGATCTGTACTTACTTTACATATATAAAAATATCAGAACAACAAGTCGTGTCTACATAAAATACTTCTTAACAATTTTCTTCCCAAGTGACCGCGATTCTTCCTTACAAGTACATTCTGTAAGCAAGCCTATAAACGACTCTTTATCCTTAACCTGAAGAAAATGGTATTTAAAAACTCTATAGCTTTTTCCTTCACGTCACGACGAAAATAGGGAAGTCATGGGAAGTGAAAACATCAATACATCCTCTGTTATGATTTATACGAGTTTGTCTATAAATCCTTATGCAGACTTTAAAACGACTTTTGCATATCTAATGCTTAAAATAAATGCAAGTAAATGCGAAATTCGCTTCACATCTTCTTTATCATCAGTTAATGAATTGGGACCGTACTTTAAAGACTACTAGTGTGTAAAATAGTAAAAGTAGCTTAGGATTGTTGATTTCTCTTTCTTTTTTTTTTAATTCTCCTCTCTATAACGATCACCGAATGAAGGAGATTTACTAGATTCTACTTGGGAAGACTTTAGAGATCTCACAATATATATTCTTGATTCAAGTCCGTCTGCTGCCATATCGCAAACAATCGTAATTCACTTACATTCAAATGAGCAGCACAATTCACTTCAAACCCGTAACTGATACCTGCTTACGACTTACTACAAATACTTACTCTTGTTAGTGATATCTAAAAATAACAAATTCCGTACTAGTGATCATCTGGAGATTACGATTGCATTTAACATTAGAACTATCGAGTACGACAAATTTTTCTTGGCGGTTTTAAAAAGACCTTTCAATACCTATAATCGGCTTATGGTTCTAGGTATTGAATAGACTTGATCGACCGAGGATTATGGATTCACTGAAAAGAGTACAGGAGTTTACAGCATTCGATAAAGTGTGCCTTTTTCTTACTGCCGCACAGTTTATTCGATATCGAGAACAATAAATCGGTATAATCGACATTGAATTATTTCTACCAAATGGAATTTTCTTCTTCTTTTTTTATGAAATTTCTCTAATCACAAAAATGAAGATAGGATAAGTGAAATTTGGTAGAAACATTCCTTGATTGGTCGGAAGACAAATATTAGAAAATGAGTGTGATCTTTCCACATACACGCTCACAAGAGGTAAGAGACCACGACAAACTCAAAAACTTGTTTCGTATTTTCGTCTATAACTTTTAATCCCCTGAAGACTTTTCCGAAAACCGCTTACTTGGAAATTTTGTCGGAAATATATCGATCTCGGTCGGTTTGCTAATCCGCCATAGTTCTGAATTTTTACAACTATTGCCATTCCACAAAAAAAGGGAATCAAAATGGTCCCACTCGGTTGAAATAAACATTTACAAAACATCGGTACTTCTAGGGTTAATCAAAATCCCTTTGACTGACTATTTATCAATATCTGATATTGGCATGAGTAAAAATTTAAATATTATTATTAATTTAGTCAGAGAAATAAATTCCAAGTCTAATCTTTTAAAACACTAGCTTCTAAAGCTACCGGCTTTATTCAAAAGTCTTCAACAATTGAAATAGAAACCTATAAATGCTTGGCTGAAATCTACAAACCAATCTTTCAATTCGATTAACCCGCTTACGATTATTTTAGGGAATATCCAAGATTCGCTCTCGAGCAAATATATCGTTTATAACTTGTTTTAATTACACAACAAAAGTGCCAGATGAAATATTTTTATTTATTCCAGACGTGTTTCTTAGCCATTCAAACTTATTGTTAAGACTGATCAACACGGATTAACTAGCAAACTAACATATATGACAAAGCTTAGTTTTTCCATTCAATCTTTACATTCACAATACTTCTTCTCACTTGTACGCGGACAAACGGACTGATGCATTCAGAATCTTAAGTTCTACTATACGAGGTGTTCCTTACCCGAAAGAGAGTAGTGACAATACAAGTGCACTCTCCTGTATTGGCGTAGGGTATAAATAGCGCTTTACAAAAAAAAAACAAGTCAAACAAATAACTGCAACAACAAAAACCTTAAGCACGCCTTCAGTTAAAACATGAATCAAACCGAAAACCGTTTAAAATTTCAATTGACTCAATACTAAAGAGACGGAGAAAAACAAAAATTTCGTAACATTATATAAATGTGCCTTCAATGTTGTTCTTTTTTTTTTTCTTTCTTTCTTTGGGCATAAATAAAATTTTATTATACGACCGAACAGAAAACAACAAATGTCACACTCACATAAAACCAAGCGAAAAGAGAAAAGCAAAAAAAAAAAAAAGAAAAAAGAAAACCACTACACTTTGAATGACTATAAATTATCAGTTTATAGTGAATTTCAGTGCACATAGAGCAACTTTCACAGAGCGAAAACGGAAAAAAAAAAGAGAACATTTCGTACAATGAATATAAAACGAGTGTCAGGCCGTTGTTAGATATTCATCGCTTTTTTTGTGCTTCATTTCAAAAATGACAAAATTCATTGATAGCTGACAATTTCCCGTTGGGCCTTTGTATACATGTCGCGGAACCTTGAAAATTTCAAAATGAAATGACAAAAACAACAACAAAAACAACAATTTTCGGATTGTGCACTTATTTAATAATAATCGTCAAAATCCAAAAATCATGAAAATTTTCATGCTTCGATTGCTCGTTACGCTGTTGACTTTATGTTGTATAAAAATGCCGAATGACTTTTCAAATGCCATGCAATTGTCGATTATAAATTTTTACGTAAATACATTGATTATACCGTTAGGTTATTGTTTTTTTTTTTTACGAATTTTATTAAGAGCAGCAGTTACCTATGATTTCGTTTCAATATAATTCAAAATTATTTATACATATAATATTATTATTTGCATCGATTTTATTACATTTATTAGGATGTTCCATAAAGGCAGACGCCACCGAATTTCGTTTTTAATAATAATCAGTCTCTGTCTAACTGTGCGACATAATCAAGCTTTTCGTCGAATCTACATACGTTTAAAGAAAGTGCAACTTAAACTAGTTGTACACATGCCGACAAACAGTAATCATATTGCTCGTACTGTTTTCACTAATCACATCATTATCCTCGACTACCATCAATAAGCTTCTTCTTGTTCTAGGGCTGCTGCTGTCCACGGTAAATGCTACTGTAGATCATTTCGATCATTCTACTGCAACTAAATTTCCTCAGATCGTGAAGTCTTCATATGTACTCCCTTCCAATGCACTTCAAGTCTTCACTAGTTCTCTACTCTCTAGCGTCCGCTTATATTCATTCTTCCAGTACGCTTGCACCGGTCGCTAGTCCTCTATTCGCTCATTGATTTTGCCGCTATTTGTCGTAACAAACCTTCTTCCTATTGTGCTTATCACTCTTCCAGATTAGCCGTTTCTCTACAAATTCTATCATTTCAACATTTTTTCATTCTCCTCTGATCCCCTTTACGATCTCTGTCCTATATTTACCATCGTCTTTAATAGCGGCCTTGGTCCCAAAAGGGAAGATCACTTCGTCGTTCTTATTTTTTTCCGATATCATATATATAGTGAGTGTCATCTTTGTCGATATCTTTATAAATTCCTTTCACTAATGCTTCTAAATTCGAAATACTCACAACCTGTCTTGAGACCTTGACTGCTTAGAACTTGGACATTTTGGTTCATTCGCTTCAATTAATTGTTGCGGAATTTTCTTACGTGCTCCTAAACAATTTCTTAATTGGTCCTCGTTTGTTCGATTGTTTATGGTTACTTATGCTGTTCACGTTTTCTTCTTCTCTCTTCTCTAATCGAAAAAGCGATTTATTCGAAAGTAACAACTCGATTACTCCCCATACCAAACTTTCAATCACTTACATATTTTCCATACTCACTACCTTGGAAATGTTGTTGGTTTCATAATTAATTTGTCATTTTTCGATGGTGTTTCCCGTCTCAGCTGTGCTTATCTCACGTTTGTCGACTACTTGTTCCCTATTCATTCGCCTTTGTCGCTTTTACAACTGCTAATACTCGCTATCTTTGCTTTTGTTTGTAACATTCTAGTAAAAGGCTAGCATAAAGCCTCTTACTTCGCTATTTTGGATCGGTGTACTAAGCTTAACTGCTTACTCCCTTGCAAGCGCTACGAATTTTGTAATTAGAAATAGACATTTAGATCGCTATTTATATGATCCTATCCTCACTAGTTTGAGCGATTTTAAAATCAATATGCATTTTGTAGATAGTAGTAGTAGCGTAATCTCGTTGTCTCTAACGTATTTATTATAAGGCCGTATCACCATTCTCGCCTAATTTTGATCTTTACCGTATATTGTTTGATTGCCTCGGCAAATGTGAAATGACCACAAAATCTTTATGTTACGTAAGGTTCGTTGTTTTTTCTTAAAAACATTTCATGTCTTCACACGCAAACATTGAAAAATCCTTTTTAAAATTTTGTATTACTTTAAATCATCATTGCAGGCATTCCGTCATCATTGCTCCAGCACGATGACACAGAAAATTTAATATTTAGCGACAATGATGCCATGACTGGCAGCGATAGCAACAGCGACGTTATCAGTGCCAACAGTAATAACAATATGCCTGAGGTATTCTCGTGTCCGGCCGAAGGTCTGTTTGCCCACTATTATGACTGTCAATACTATTATCGTTGTGAAGTACAAACAAATGGCAATATAAAGGCATATTTGTTAGCGTGCAAAAGGGGTACGGTATTCTCGCGTGTTTTAAAACTATGCATGCCACCACTGCTGGCCAATCGTGAGGAATGTCAACATTACATCAACGAAATCGATACAACGCCAAACGACGATGTTAATGGTAGTATGGATGTCGTTGATGCCAGTTTGGATGACGTAAATGTTAGGGGAACTATTTTTAATGGAGGTATTGGAGGTGGTGTTGACAATCGATGGATGCATGCTGTTGGCGGCATTGCAAATAATGGTAATGCTTTGGCTGGCATATACAATCAAGGGAAACATTATGGCCTAACAGGATTAAGCGGCGTTTCGGTAATTTCCTTTTCGACTTCATCAGCACGTTCGTCTGGTCATGCAGGCAATGCTGATGACGATGATGATGGACCTGAGTGTGAAGTTGATGGATTCATAAGTGATCCAAATGATTGTACCATATTTTATCGCTGTATATCAAATGGTCGCACATTTAACAAAATTGGTTTCCGCTGTTCAGAAAATACAGCTTGGGATATGACATTGCAATCTTGTAATTATATATTTAAAGTACGTGCTAAAGGCGGCTGTCAAAACGAACAACAAGATATAGAGTTGGTTGATTCAGTTACAGAATCTCCAAAAACTAGTTATCGCAATAATACTTCAAATTCGTCGACGAACCAACAACATCATAGTGCATCAAGTTCTAGTTCTTCATCAAGTTCTTCTTCTTCTTCTTCTTCTTGGTCGAACTCTACTAGCTCAAACACGAACCACGGCAATGCTTTCAATAACCAAACAAGCTCAACAATTTCGTCACAAACCCAGTCGGATTCAACAAGTTCTACTAATCAAAATCAATCCTTGTCAGGTATTTCTGCAAACAATGAGACGAGTTCCGAACTTGCTACCCAACATACCAGCACCACAATGAAACCTACAAATCCAGAAGGCGAATGTCAAAATTCTGAAACTTATCTGTCAGATAAAACGGACTGTTCACGTTTTTATCGTTGCGTATATAACGGATATGGTAGCTTTACTATAGTGGGATTCAATTGTGCTCCTGGTACGGTTTGGGATCCAATTGCAAGAGGTTGCAATCATCCAACAGATGTGCAAAAAGAAAAATGCAGAGTTATGGCCAATGAAAGACCACCGCCAGAATCACCAGGCGTACCAAAACCACAACAAGAATCCTCAACTGCAAATTCGCATGTATCTCAAGGCGCGCAGCAATCAAGTAGCTCATCACAAGCATCTGGGTCAAGTCAATCTACACAATCATCAAGTAACAGCGGAAATTCCACCTCTTTACAAACATCAGCCACTACATCGCACACTGCTCAGTCCAACAATTCAATGACAACTAGTACAAGTTCCGCACATCAGTCTTCCACACCTGGTACAAACCAAATGACTACAACTACGACTACGAAACCATTCAAACCTGCTGAGCATTGCGAAAGTGAAGAATCCTTTTTAGATGATAAATCTGATTGCACGAAATTCTATAGATGCGTCGATGACGGCAAAGGTGGTTATTCAATGGTTCCTTTTAAATGTCCACCCAACACAGTTTGGCATCCTGAAGCTAACAGCTGCAACCATCCAGGGCAAGCACAAAATTTGAAATGTAAAATGCCATCCACAACGATTTCCTCGGAATCACATTCGTCCAGCAATCACACCTCACATCAATCCAACATAAATGAAACTAGCTCTAGTAACACGCATACTAATTCTAGTTCTATAACGTCACAAGCTTCTTCATCGGCGCATCAAGAAACCGCCGCAACGCAATCTTCGTCTCAGCAATCCAACACAACTCAATCCGCTGCTCAAAACACTGCCTCCCAAACTAGTTCTACGTCGTCACAAGGGTCCCCAGCGTCGCATCAAGAGTCCACTAGCTCACAACCAACGTCAACAAGTCATGGCAGCTCTCAACAAACCAATACCGCCCAATCAGCCGCTCAAAATAGCACCTCTCAGACAAGTTCCAACAATCAAAGTTCCGCTACCACCCAAACAGCTTCAAGTTCTGCTCAAACAAGTTCAACAACGCAACATACCGGTTCAAGTTCAAGTAATCAAGATTCTGGTAGCCTGGGTCCCACAGGCAGCTGTAATAGTAACGCACAATATTTAGAAGATTCACAAAATTGTGCTAAGTTTTATCGTTGCGTACAAAATAACAAAGGCGGCTATGATACAGTAGCTTTTACTTGTGGACCTGGTACCGTATGGGATAGTCAAATCGAAGCTTGCAATCATGCCTGGGCAGTTAAGAATCGCAGGTGCGGCAGCAGCGTCTCACAATCACCTACAACTGAAGGCCGACCCCCTTCTAATTCTCTAACTACCAGTAGACCTGCAGAACAAAAACCTACATCGACAACACCGTCAAGTAAACCCACCACTTCGACTACCTCACCGAGACCGCAAGCTATTTGTAGAACAGAGGGTTTCTTTGGTGATCCAAACGATTGCGCGAAATTCTATCGTTGCGTAAACAATGGTAGAGGAGGATTTACACAGTATTCGTTTAAGTGCGGTATTGGCACGGTGTGGGATAGTGATTTGCAAACTTGCAATCACGACATGAATAAATGTAACTTGAATAACGACGAAGGCAAGCCCCAGTCGCAGCTAACAACGACCAGCAAACCAGGCTTTCATCCTACAACTACCCCAACAACAAGCACAAGTATGCCACCTGAAACTACTACTGTAACTAAATATCCTATGAGTACAACGAAATATCCAAGCTCCACAACAACAGTTACTAAGCCGTCTACAACGGCTATGAAACCTGAATCAAATGCACCTTTAACAGCAGATTGCAAATGTACAAAAGAAGGATTCTTTGGAGACGCCGAGGATTGTCACAAGTTCTATAGATGTGTGGATAACAAAAAGGGAGATCTTGAAAAACAACATTTCAAATGTCAGAATGATACAATTTGGGATGCGGAAATTGAAGCTTGTAACCATCCCAGTGCTGTAACGGACCCCAACTGCCACAAAGAAAGCTCTAATGGCAGCCACACTACAACTGCGTCTTCAGTCACAACAACTGTCAGCGGGAGCACTTCACTTATTATGAGTTCTACTACGACTCAGTCTACTATAGAGTCCGCAAATATATACAATACAACAGAGCAAATAAGCTCTACCACAGCATTTCCTAATCTAGTACCTGGCACAAAGTGTGCTGGTGAAGGTTTTATGGCAGATCCCGAGAATTGCCGAAAATTTTACAGATGCATTAAGAATGGCAATGATTACGAAAAGCATGAATTCAAATGCGCCAACGGTACGGGTTGGAGTGAAGAAAAACAAACCTGCGATTATGTTGGTAATATCGAACGGTGTCAAGGGCAAACCGAGGCGCATGAGCCAGAAATTACGACGATAGAATATGAACCTACAACGGAAAAACACAGCTCCACAACAAAATCCAGCAGCACACAACATACAACTGCAGCAACCGCAGAAGCTTCAACAACGTCATCAAGGCCAGCAACAACGACTACGATGCCAACGACCAGCCAAGCATCTACAACGTCTTCTTATGATACAACGACTACGTCGTCGATACCTACAACAACATCAAATACGTCCACCACCCCGCTGCCAAATTTACCAGCTGACAGCGTATGCAATGGTGAAGGGCTCATGGCTGATCCAAATAATTGCCGAATATTCTATCGTTGTGAGAAGGGTGATAAAGGCTACGTAAGACATGAATTTATGTGCGCGAAGGGCACAGGTTGGAGTGAGGTGAAACAAACATGTGATTATGCGGGAAATGTGCAACGTTGTGAAGGCCAAACAGAAAGTCCAGAAAGTGAAACTTCAACTTCTGCTACAACAATGTATCCAGCAACTACATCTGCTGGAGTATCAACTACAACAACTAGTCAGACACCAACAACGATAACCACTATGTACCCAAGTACCACAAGCACTGGAAAACCAACTACCACAACTCCCATCACAGAATCAACAACAACTACTGCAGTTTATTCGAACTCTACAACCATGTTGCCATCTACCATAACGGAGGCATCTAGTACAACGGAAATATTAACTACAAATTATTATCCTGTCACCACTACCACGCAACTTACGTCAACGACGTCTATACCTAATCTCCCACCAGGCACAAGATGCGAGTATGAAGGTTTCATGGCTGATCCCAATGATTGCCGAAAATTTTATAGATGCTTTAGGAACGGAGATAAATATGAAAGGCACGATTTCATCTGTGGTCAAGGAACAGCATGGAGTGAAGAAAAGCAAACTTGCGATCATGCTGGTAATGTAGAACGATGTTTGGGCCAAACCGAAAGGCCTGAAACTACAAGTACTACGTATGAAACCACAACTTCAACAGTAACAAAGCCTACTGAAGTAACAACCACAGCAATGCCAACTACAACAGCCTCAACGCAAAGCACCCAGCCGATAACAACAACAATGGAAACCACAACAATAACTGCGCAACCTACAACGACTACAATGCAAACAACAATGCAACCCACAACCACAGCAATGCCAACACCAAGTACTCAGTTTCCATCAACAACTACAACGCAACCTACGACAGCAAATATGAAACCTATAACCACTACGGATTTTCCAATAACGACCACAACTCAGTCTACGTCTACCATTTATTCCACGAACAAACCGGGTTACGTGCCAACAACGGAATCGACAACAACTGATGCTTACGAAAGCACCACGATGCAATCAATTAATTACAATTGTACATCAGAAGGTTTCTTCCCAGACCTTGATGATTGCAATCATTATTATCGTTGCGTTGATGCTGAGAAGAATGGAAATTATCAAGTCTACAGTTTCCATTGTCCCAAGGGCACCGTTTGGGATGTTTCTCTCGACACATGTAACTACGCCGATCAAGTTTCCAGCAACTGTTCTTCTGGAGCCACTACAACGGAAAGGCCTCAAACAACGTCAATAACAACAACTAAAAGCCCCAAAGAAACTACTACAAGCACGGAAAGGCCTGAAACCACAACTACCTACCGCCCGGAAATATCAACTACGGAAAAATCTAAGGATACTACGACTACCTACAGACCGGAGATCACAACTACTGAGAGACCTAAAGAAACCACAACTACTTACAGACCAGGAACCACTACCACTGAAAACCCTAAAGAAACTACAACTACCTATAGACCGGACACCACTACTACTGATATGCCTAAAGACACCACAACTACTTATAGACCAGAAACTACTACCACTGAAAACCCTAAAGAAACTACATCAACCTATAGACCGGAAAGCACAACTACTGAGAAACCTAAGGACACCACAACTACCTACAGACCAGACACTACTACTGAGAGACCTAAAGAAACCACAACTACTTATAGGCCGGAGACTACTACCACCGATAAACCTAAAGAGACTACAACTACTTATAAACCGGATACAACAACCACCGATAAACCTAAAGACACCACAACTACGTACAGACCAGAAACTACCACCGAGAGACCTAAAGAAACCACTACTACTTCTAAGCCCGAGACTACAACAACACCGAGACCTGAAGAAACTACTTCTACCGTAACCCCGGAAACTACAACTACCGAAAGGACTACAGAAACTACAACTACCCATATGCCGGAAACCACAACCATTACAACAACTTCTAGACCCGCAACTACAACTACCGAGGCACCTACAGAATCGACAACTACCTATAAACCAGAGACTTCAACTACTGAAAGACCTAAAGAAACTACAACTATTTCTAAACCTGAGACTACAACGACGGAGAAAGATAAGGAAACTACATCTACTGCAATTCCGGAAACCACATCTACTCAAAGGCCAAACACATCGACTCCATGCCCAGACACACAAGAGGGGCAATACCTATTCGTTTGTCCGACGGGATTCAGGCGTCATCCGAAAAATTGCAATATGTTTTATCAATGTACAGAGGTACCTGACAGTTACGATCACAGTATTGTCGTTTTCGAATGTCCTAAGAGTACAGTTTTCCATGAGTCACTCAACCGTTGTGACATTCCTCGTCAAGGTGACAACTGTCAATTAAAGACTGAATTAATGAATACGTTATATCACGATGAATACAAACACAATCACATGGTGAGTACAAACAAGTGCAAAGTCTGACACATCACTCAATAAGTTCACAGAATGACTACCGTTGACAAATCCATATGATTATTAGATCAACATTTAAACCAAATTCCAACCATTAGTTGCAGTTATTTTAGTGACACCACTTTGGTAATTTTCAAAACAATGAAGAAATGTGAATTTCATGTGCATCGGATGACATATAAATTATTAGTTATTATTGATGAATCGGTACGATTCTTAGTTAGTACCAACCTTCCAATGAAATCTATCTAATACGTTATATTCGCCCGTTAGGCTAAGTCTACAATAGATTCCATTCTGAGACAAACGAAAACAGAAGTGCTGAGTTTTCTTAAATGGGATTGTGTTGCTCAATCAACTGAAGACAAGCTTTATGCGCTATCACATTAATATTTATAAAATATGTGTATGTCAAATTAAAACTCAAATGTTGTCACATGTTTAAAATATATATACATGCGAGAAGTCCCCTCAAAAGTTATTGTCACCTTTCCCTTATTATAAGAACCGTCAGATAAAACCCAATTTAAAATTTCATTAACGAAATAATCTCCATATCCTATCAAACCATAAAGATTACTTAAGCTTTCCATCAAAGGTCGGAAAGGTATAACTGATCCTTTTGCTATCAATCTAAAGTCGACTTAGTAGCTAAAGGCAATTAAAATAAAAAAATCCCTTCAGCTTGAATACAATATGAATAAAGAAGAAATATATTTTATCATTTTCCCCACAGATTAAAGTGCGCTCTACCCAACCGCTATGCCCCAATGAAGGTCACTTCCCATTAAACGACGACAGCTGCAGTCAACTTTTCATAAAATGTGAATACTCTCAGCAATCGCAACGTGTCGAAGGACAAATTTATAGATGTCCAAAAGGTTTCGTGTATTGGACTATAAGTCGACGCTGTGAACGTATTCATAAATTGTCGAACTGCCCAACATCAAGATATGAAGTTAATAGCTCAATACCGGTAGAATGGATTAACATTGGCAGCAAACGTAGAAATATGAAAATCTAGTAAAAGTCTTCTAAATAGTTTAAATTCTTTTAATAAGATTAAATCATAATGCAAAACAAAAATAAAAATAAATTGTTTGTTATGCTTGCAATATATTCCGTCCTTAACGTTTAGGCTAAAGCGCAACCGGTAACCGTAGTTAAATAAATCCTATTTACGGGCATAACAAACGATTCATGCATGCCTGCATATTAGTTTAACAAATTTTCTAGTTTTGGGGATTAAGCGTAAAATGTTCAAATGAAAATTTTTGGTGTTGGTATTTATTCTAATTGGCATTGCCTCAGTTACATTAGTCTAAAGTCTAAGATTAAAAAAAGAAAAAAAAATATGAATAAAAACAAAATACTTGCAATAAACAACGAAATTCTTTTATAAAATATAATTTAAAAATTTTAATTTAAATTAATGCCATAAATATTTTAGTATTACGTATAGTTTATAGAAAAGTCAAACTTTAAATAAATATTAATTGTATATCGCCAGTGCAAAATTTTTCTTTTCTTTAAACAAGTGATTAGTGAATTAAAATAAACTTTAAACTCTCAGGTTATCAATAAATTTCATTCATACCCTGTACGAACTGTGGTACAAGATATATTAAGCTTGTGTGGATGCTTCCATATCCGGAAGAGCTTGAGATATACTCACCTTTTATTATACCGATCTGTCCAGAATCATTTTCTGAACCTGGCTATCCGGCTTTCCATCGGATGTCTGCCCATGTAAAGTTGTGTTCAACCTAAAATCGCAATTTTCGAGCTATTTTGATGAAATTTGGTACGCTGACGTACTTTGACCTAAGGACGAACGCTGTTGAAAATGATTTGAATCGGTCCACTCCCCGTATAACGCCCTATTTTGAAAAATCATTATATAGGAAAAAATTCAATTTTCGAAATTTCTCAACAAAGCTCCTTTTGTAAGTATTTGGACGTTCTCGGATCAAATATATAAAGGTTACCAAGAAAATTTCGAATTTCCAGTTTCTACTTTTCTTTTTTATAAATTTGGATGGCGTCATATGATGCTCTCGCCGTCTTCCAATATGAGGACTTTCACGAAAAGTGGGACTCTGCATAAAAATAGACTACAATTTTTGGGGCCTTGTTACCAAAATGGTTGAATAATTGTACCAGGCGAAATGTTGTAGGTTATCCAATGATCGGCCTCGCCCGTCTGTAATATCCTTATGTATGAATTGCAATAAAATGTTGTAAAACCGATCCATCAAAATTCAAACTTCTTTCGACTTCTTGATTAGTGGTTTTTTTGTTCCTTTTTTTGTCAGTGGAAATAAAAGAAATGATAGACATATTATAATGAAGGAGGCATTGACCTTTTAAAAAAATAAATCAAAATAAATTATAGTTAACTGCACCTACATTTTTGTGATGTGTATAGTTAAAGTGTTTCGATGAGACTCATTCCGGCTAATTGTGTTTTGGTACTCTATTCTGGAAACGTTTTATTTAAATGCTTTGTGTGGGTGTGAAATTATACGAAATTAATTTTGTTTTATGTTTTAATCACCCTGTGTAAAAACTGATGAAAAACAATTGCTTTTGTACAGACTCTGTTTATTTACGCACTGAAGTTTACAATGGTGGAAAACTTTACTACAAAAATATGTCTAGTGGTTGTCTAGGAAAATTACCATAAATTTATTCCCATTTTTTGCGGGAAAGTGTTATATTATGGTCAAACAGAAGAAATACCAGTAGAACTGGCACTCGTAACTTTTATTAGTTCAAGAAAAATTATTTATAACACGAGGAGGGACATGAGATAAAAGAAATTTGCTGTTCTATTATCATTTCTATTATTCTATTATTATTTAGTAAGAAGTCAAACGTTTGTTTTTTGTTTCTTATTAGAGAATTATATGCATTGTGAGAGAATTAGAGAATTAACTGCACAGTTTACTTTCGTCTTTCCTTTTGTTAAAGGCGTATGTTGTAAACGCGTGGAAGCGGGCATTTATGGATATGTTGATGAAGAACTATACATGGTTGTTTTCATTTCTTTCATCATTGAAATATGCTGATATGCTTTGACCCAAGAACGAACGCCATTGAAATTAATTTGGATCGGTCCAGTTTTTCGACCAATTGGAGTTTTTAAAATTTCTCGCCAAAAGTGACAGTTCGGCATTCTAAAAAAATTTTCTACTGGCTTGGTAACTTTTAAACCCCTTCTCATGCAACAAAAGTCTAATTTTCAGTGCTTGCTAATGGAAACCAGATTGTAATGGTAATTTATATAAAAAAAAAATTAACTGTACCAAACTTGGACCATCCCTGCCAATTTTTTTCTATCGTATATAAGGATCATCACGAAAATTTTCATCGCTCTATTTCGTAGTATATAAACAAGGAAATTTCAATTTTTTGCTTTTGAAATCAGACTACTGACATATTTGGCTCACTTTCGATTCCCAACTGCGTGAACACGCTCTCAACACTTTTGTCAAATTTGAGGACGATAACTTATCGCAATTTTATATGTATACATAGAAGCTATATAGACAGACAGATATAGAATTGGAAAAATGATGTCAACAACAGTCTAGATCGATTCAGAATTAGAACCCAAGGCCACGTCTTCTAGTTTGTATTGATCGAGTAGAAAAAGATGAAAATCTATTATTGTAAAACAAGTCAACGCCAAGAAGTTGTATTCGATTTGCACAGATTTTGTTTTCTTTGTTGAAATCGAAAAAAGCTTCAACAATTTATAATTTTATTCGATTCATTATTTTTCGACGCAATAACACCCGTTATATAGTCAATAAAAACAATACGGTAAAAATAATCTTTTGTTATTAACGCAGATAAAGTTTAAAGAAGAAGAAGAAAACTTCAAATTAAATAATCTTTACAACACTATAAATCCTTAAAGGAAGGCTTTAAATAAAAGCACGCGACAGTTGAAATATTGTTTAACAAAATATTGCAAAAATGCTGAAAAGAAAATTACAAAACCAAGCAAAAACTAAAGAAAATAAAACTTTGAAAAATGATTCTGTTGATGAGAGTAGAACCTCTTCTTTGTTTGCTAAACCATTTTGGCAAAAATTCTATGAAATTGAGTTAGACTTAAATGAAAAATTGTCCAAAATGACAAAACCTCCTGCCATACAATATATTTATAATCCTGTTGAATATGCCAAAGAGGTACACTGTGAATATTTAAAAAAATATTTAAATAGTTGCAAAAAGGTTCTATTCGTTGGCATGAATCCTGGCGCGAATGGAATGGGACAAACCGGTGTAAGTAGACCGACATATAATTTTTATTGAAAAAGTAAAAAAAAAGAAAATCCGTATAGGTTCCTTTTGGCAATATAACCACAGTTAGGGACATAATGCAACTGTCTGGCCTTGTAGAGAAGCCTCACGACACACATCCCAAAAGACCTGTAAACGGCTTACAACATACTACCGAAGAACCTAGTGGCAAACGTTTATGGCCATTACTTGAGAAATTAGCTGGTGGTTCATTGGATACTTTTTTCAAGCAATGTTTTGTGCACAATTTCTGTCCCCTAATGTATTTTGATAAACATGGTAAAAATATAACACCTAGTGAACTGAAAGGAGATTACAAACAAGAAATATTGCACGTTTGTTTGGAAACATTGGAATCTTTAATACAATTAGTGAACTGCGAAATTGTAGTAGCTGTAGGCGATTATGTATTCCAATGTTTAAAAAAATCCGAAAATTGCCAAAACAAACGTATTATGAAATTGCCGCACCCCAGTCCAAGAGCTGTTGGTAATCAAAATTGGCCGGACAAGGCTGATAAATGGTTTCGCAACGAACAACTTTTGCCATATATACGTGGAGAACTGTAAAATTAAATATAAGTTCCGTCCAAGTAAAAAGTAAGCGTGATAAGCCATACCTGTATTAATGGTCTTTTTCCCCGTGAGTTACATTAAAATTGTTGTTTTTCTTTTTGAACCAAATCTTGTGTACAAGATTCAATTACTAGTTTTTTTTGTTAAGGACAAGAATAAAGAAGAATGAAAAAATTGAACATATGTTTTTAAAGAAGAAGACTAAAGATTTAAACAACATGACAAATCACAGAATTTAACAGCATTGTTTTAAGCGTTTTACCCTATCATGAAAACAATACATTAAAAGTGCCATCATAGATAAATAAATAGGAAATTGCAAGAGTGGGAGAAGATGTTTTATTATTCTAATGCTTAATTCTAATTGAACAAAGCGGTGATCATTTAGATTTAATTGCATTGTCTTCGTTTCGTCATTGTTTTAAGCGTATTAATCTTTTTTACAACTTAATTTATATAAACGCCCTAAGACGCGAACACTAAATTTAACAATAAAAAGAAGTGGTCACCCTGAAACAGTTGGCATTTAAAATTTTCTACATTTCGAATGCAGTTGCAATAAAAATATTCCAAAAATGGGCGAGAAAGAAATCACTTCAAAAAATTATCAATTTAAAAGCATTTACCTCATGGAATAGCATCGCATGGAATGTTATAAGAAATGGTTCCATAATATCTTTCCGTGCGACATCTCGAAAATGGCTAAAACCAGCAGATATCCCTGGAGAGAATATGTGAGATATGCGCCACAATGTTATTTCGTTAAATGTGGTCGCAAAGAAGAAGATTTGCTCGTAAATCTTTCCGGAAGTTTTAAATTTTTAGTACTCTTTCATTTTAACATTTCAGTTGGAAGAATTTCTTGTTTGGTTTGGTTTAGTAGTTAAAAATAAATGACCTCAAAATATTGACAATTTAAGGGAACAGTTTGACCGGCAAACAAAGAATGAAATTAATAGCTTACGGGCGCCAAGTCAGCTGCTTTCTAGGTATTTTCAAAATTGCCGTATGGCTAAACCAAGCGTCGAACTTTAAATTGAAGTGTTGTTGTGGAAATGCAAAGTTCTCTCTTAGGTAATTATTTGAGCAGCTTTTTTCTTTATCCATTTTTTTAGAATTGACTTTATTTCGTATACGAAACACTAGCGGAAATAATGATGGCAAAAAAACAAATATTCTTGTATACGTAAGGCCATTGTGCAATCTTTTCTAAGTGAAGAAATTGATGAGAATAGTTTTTATTTTTAATCTCTTTCAGTATAAAAGTTTGTACAAGTCTTCCATTATCACAAAACGAACAAGGAAACAAAAGCAACAACCAAACAACAACCAAATATATATAAATCTATATATCTACAGAAATGACGTTTGCTTACATCCGGTATTTTTGTCATGTGGAGACTAAGGAATTCTTCTTTAAAGCTGCATATGGTTTTCTCTAGATTCCATCTTCCTAGGCTGTTTTTCTCTAGTACTTGTTGTAAACATGGTCGGAAAACTCTTCTAGAATATTGGAATTGTTTGGCGGAAGTCGTCAAATATGTTAATAAAGCTACATAAAAATAAAACTACGAAATTGAAATTCTCTTGAAAAGAACATTCCGAAGGAATTGTTTTCGTCAAAAGTCTAATAAAAGTGATCTCGTTTCTGAAAAGTGTATTACATTTACCGTGGGTGGAGAAATTAAAAGGTAGCAAAAGATTTTCATTATATATTATAACAATCACAGATTCTTTCGTCACGCATTTAAAATATGTTTCGAGTTTTATGAAATTACAATGAAGAATAGTAAGTTTTCTACCGTAGCTTACCTTTAAACAATTAATTTATGATGAAAATGAACTGAATCAAAAAGGAATATTACGCCAAAAAACGCAGAATTGATGTCGGCTGTGGGCAGATGAATTCGTGGAAGAGATATAATTTTATGCAATTATCTCCAAGATTTATGTACGGAAACCTATTGGCAATATAGTCTGCTTTAAAGTTCCAGGGATTTCGTTATTGACCTCAAGACTTTGGATACTTTTTTCTATTTATAAGACTTCACTTCACATTGATCGTTTCGCTAAATCTAGTCTACTTATGCAAAAAAGTTGCGAAGATAATACAGAAGAGTTAGCAATGACCGCAATGACCGCAATGATCGCATTGTGCACTGAACTTATTATCGAGAAAAATGCACGAATTTGGATTCATTTTTTAAATCATATTTTAATCATTTATGTAGTAAACATAGTACGATTATTTGTTACTTACTTTTTTGTGAAAATTATTTAGTCTAATGATTTTCACGCTTTGCTTTGCGATCTAACTGTACTCAACTGAATTCTTAGAAGTATGTCAGGAATAGCTGAGTTGCTCTCGAAAAATATCTTTTATACAAAACTAAAAACTAGGTAACCCTTATTTTAGAATTGATAATAAAAACAAATTAACAACCGCGAAAGTGACGCTTAAAATTCTTCAAATTTACAAAGAAATAATAAATAAATGTTAGAAAATGCACGAAAACGTAGATTTATCAGCAAAATTTGATAATTTTAAAAATGTGTATCTTATGGAAAAGCATCGAATCGACAGTTATAAGAAATGGCCATTTGATGATAACTATCCGTGTAGTGTTGTGAAAATGGCTGAAGCGGGTTTCTTTTGGAGTGGTAATGATAAGGAAAATGATACTGCGACGTGTTTTGTTTGCCAAAAAACCTTACATGGATGGGAATCTACAGATAATCCTTGGAAGGAACACGCGAAACACGCGCCACAATGTCAGTTCGTTAAATATGGTCGGAAAGAGAAAGATTTGCTGGTAAATTCGCAAAATGGTTTAACTTTTTAATTTTGTCTTATTTCAACATTTCAGTTGGAAGAGTTTCTTGTTATATTTGGCGTAGTATTTAAAAGTAAAATGCAGCGAGACATAAACCGGATTAAGGAAGAATTTAAAGCAGAAGTATCGGATGAATTAGAAACTTTTCGAACGCAGAAATAATTGCAAACTACATATTATTAATAATTTAATTTTTGTTATAGAATAGTAATTGAAAGTTCGAGATTTGTAATACACCCATTTAAAGCAATAAAGACACAGCTGATTTCGTTTGCTATTATTTTACTGTGCATGATATATTAAGTGAATTTAAATAAAGACAAATTTTTAAGCAGACCAATTTGGCAATACAATTTCATTAAACATAAATATGACCGTCGATCACTTCATGAGTGTAGCCTTTGAGGAAGCGCGTTCAGCTTTGGCCGAAGGTGAAGTTCCAGTAGGTTGCGTTTTTGTTTATAAAAACGCCATAATTGCTAAGGCTGGTAATCAAGTAAATGCTACTAAGAATGCTACACGTCATGCCGAATTTGTTTGTATTGACCAAGCATTGTGCTACTTTTCTTCACATAATCTTAAGTCGGATGAAGTGTTTCCTCAAATTACAGTAGTTGTTACCGTGGAGCCTTGTATAATGTGTTTGGCCGCTTTGCATAATTTAAAAGTGAAAGAGATTATCTACGGATGTGCTAACGATCGTTTTGGCGGTAAAAGTGTAGTCGACGTGCCGCAAGTTTTAGGTCAACCATTGGAAATGAAAGCGGGATTACGTGCCGAAGAAGCAATGGATTTGTTAAAACAATTTTACAAAGGTCAAAATCCTTCGGCACCTGTAGCTAAAAGTAAAAGATAATTGGAGCATGAAAAACTCTTCACATTTATGGAGTATGACTTTAATTTCTAGCAATTAAGCAATATTGAATTTATTTCGTTACTACTTTTCTTTTTTTGTGGTAAGCAGTATTCTTTTTTTGTTACGATTTCTGAAAA
The DNA here is from genome assembly GCA_001077435.1 of Glossina morsitans morsitans. Classification (NCBI taxonomy): domain Eukaryota; kingdom Metazoa; phylum Arthropoda; class Insecta; order Diptera; family Glossinidae; genus Glossina; species Glossina morsitans. The sequence goes on from CCAG010020972.1 coordinate 34,168, forward strand.
ATATTTAAAAACATTGTAAACGTTTTACAAGCCATTCAAAAAGAAATATTTTAAGCGAAAAAAAGAAGAAAATCTAACATATGTGATGGTAGACTTTTTTTGTGGGGGTTTGAGTGTTGCCATAATCGCATATTTGAGCTTTTCTGGTGGTCTCGTTTCTTTTTATATTATTGCTAGAAAGTAAATGTTTACGCTTCTGCACAGGAAAAACAATGTGAATTCTATTAAAAATGATCTTTTCCAATGTCGCAGCTACAGATTTGGCTTAAAAACACTTTTTTGTAAAAATGTTAAATAACTCCATACAAAATCGGTTCTTTCGACGAATTTTTTTAATAATATTCATCTGGTTAATCTCTTCAATATGGCAATACGCTTTTAGCACACTCTATATCCAAACATATGCGTAAATTTTTTCAATTGTCAAACTCTTATAAATTTCATCGTCTTAATGGTAAAGAATTTCTGAATTTCGGTCTTTTTTCTAATATTTTGTTTGCTTTGTCACAAATTCCGTTCAATTAATTTTAATACGAATATTCCTATAAGAGTTTTTATCTGGCCAAAATAAATTCCAATGCGAAACGTGTCTTAAAATTTTCATATGATACGAAATTTCTTATATCAAAAGCAAATATAATTTTTATTCTGGAGGAAAGAAAAAGGAAAAAAAACGTTTTATTTTTTTGCAAACCATCGAATAGGATTTTTCAAAAAATTAAAAAAAGCAGAAAGCAATGCATAAATAATGTGTAATTATAATTTATATATAGTGAAAACTTGTAACAAGGAAATCATATAAACTTTCTCTCATCTAGTGACGTAAAAGAGAGTGTAATATTATTTAAATCTCATTAAGGCGAATGGAGTAAATCCCCCTTGCCAGCAAAACAACTCTATCCTGTCTAGTGTTTGTACTTGTTAAAAAAAAAAATACGCGAGAAATTGCCTACAATTAATTAATGCCAATATAGTTAATGTTCAGTTTTAGTCTTAGGATTATTGAAAACTTTGTATGTAGTGGGAGAAATTTTCTTTGGTATTTGTATACAAAAATAAACACATTATACAATTCATTTGTGCCAAAATATTTACAACTTAATCCAATCATCATGTCAAATGCTATATTATACGATGAGTCAATAGTCACCAAAAATGAACAAGCGGTTAGCGAGTTCAATGGCAATTGGATGTCTATTGTAATCCCAAGCATGTATCGAAAAATTACAAAACTCAGCTATGATCTTATTGAAGAATGTAAAAAATGTTCAGAAAATTCTACCATCTCGAAAGGCCTTCGAGAAGAACTGGAATGGTATGTATGTTTATATTTATACGTTTATATTTAAAAAGGAAATAGCTTCTATAATCATCTTTGCATATTCATCTCATGCTGATTGTTGACGCTATAATATGACGTCGTTGAACTTGTTGAATTTCTATAGAAGAAGCATTATCAATATATAAAAATCTTAAAGTGTGCGAAGTTTTTACAAGTATATACATATGCGTAAATAATAGATTACTATTTGTAAACAAAAAACATTACATGCCCTCTTACGTATAGTCACAAAAGTTGCAAAATATTTTTTCTTTTATATATTAGCACTTACTTGACCACAATTCCGTGTGTGGAAGTTCTATATACGTATTTGCTCTATACGCTGTTTTTACATTTTAAAAATACTTTTGCAATTTGTCTAGAGGAATTTTTTTTATATTCTAATTAATTTTAATTGCGTTTGATACGCAGAGGTAGTATTTAAAATATTATATTTAATGCCGATGTAAGAAAATGCACCAACTTTGTTATTACAGTCTTAACAATCAAACATGTGGATCAGGAGACAGGTATATGTAAACTCGGTTAATGTTTAATTTGAGAGTCGATCAGGAAGCCTCCGTATACGGTCTGGTGCTCGTTTTAAGACGCAAATCGATATGCAAAGTAGATCCACAGAATATAAATTTCATGAAGCGTAAATGACTTTTGGCAATGGCATTAAACCGCTTGGAAAAGCTAACGATATATTAGCTATTCGTTCTTCTCCATTCCTTTCATTGTTCCTTATCATAGCGAAGTAATTATTTTACTGCTTTTTCAGATAATGTTGGGAGGTTGTGACAATTATCCTAATTCTTTTCGAGATCTTAACGCTATGAAAGATCTTGGAAGAATGCTTCTACTTCTAATTTTTTAAAATATTTTCATACATTCATAAATATCCGAGATAGTGAAAACTTGAAAATTCCACGATAAAGTTTTGAAGGACGGCTATAGTTTCTGATAACACTTAATTGATAACGATTATTTGTCCGATCTGCAACGTGTGAAGGGGGATAATGCGACATATTTGATTATGCATGAAAATGTTGAGTAGTCGCATATGGAATAAATTATAAGGGTTGAATGACTCCAATGCGAATGCGGGGCGAAAAAGCTACATCCGCATATTTCGCAAGCTTCGAAAGAAATTTACTTATTTAAGAAGAAGGAACTTTAGTTGAAGGCATCTAAATCTCGGGAAGAATTATTTATTGCGCTGCCACGGGTTAGAAAAAACGTTTAAAGTTTATCGAGTAGATAGTTAAATATCAAGACACAGTCTATGACATTGAAAAGAATGATGCTTCAATTGTAAAAACATGTTGTAAGTTGAAATTTTTTTACTTTAGAACGTTTTTTATTGAAAGTGCCAGCTATACGTGTTATCTAGAGTCCTATTGGAGAAAGTAATAGAAAACCTGCTCAGGGTGCAATCTCCTATACGTACAAAAATAAAAAAAAGAAATAAAAATATGATTTGGATTTTTTAACAAAGAAATTTATTGTCCTGTGTAGCATTTTGGAACATCCATATGCTCCTACCTTCTATATCGTTCGTTCGTCACGGAAACTTGTTTTTTTTTTTTTGTTAATTCTGGCGGTGTGAACGAAAGTTGTTTTGAAGTTCCTTACACGGTAAACGTCATACACACATCCATTTACTTAAGAGCCTGATCGTCTAAAGCGTGCTTAATATGCCTTTTATATTATCTTTTTAATTGTATTTAGTTATAGTCGTGAAGTAAGACGCGAAGCGGTAAAGCGTATGCGTAATGGTTGTGCACCTTTGTTCATAGCGGCCAGTCGCGGTTGTGTACCAATTGCCGAATATCTCGTAACAATATGCGAAGCTAATATCGAACAACATGGTCTCTATGAGGCCCCGGTAGATCGGACATTTCATCGCGTTACTCCGTTTTGGTGTGCAGTAGTTTCCAATAAACTGCCAATGGTCAAGTATTTGTTACGTGTTGGTTGTGATATAAATGCGATCTCTGATACCGGCTCGACGCCAGTACGAAGCGCTTGTTATATGACCCACATTGAAATGGGTAAGTTAGATGAATATTAAAATGGTTCTGCTTCATTTTAAATTAGATCATTTTTATAGTTAAATTTCTAGTTGAACATGGCGCTGACATTAAAAAGACCAACATGAATGGTGGTACATGTTTAATTAACTCAGTGCAATCGCCGCAATTGTGTTTGTTTTTAATACGCAAAGGTGCGGACGTAAATGCTATCGATATACAGGGTAAAACTGCTCTACACTATGCCATACAGGAACATAGGTAGAGTTAAGTTTCATTCGATGTTATTCTTGTTGTTTGATATGTTATTGTTGTTGCTTGTAGACTGGAAACTACTAAACTTTTATTAGCACACGGTGCCAATCCTTACGTTTTAAGTCGACACGGTGATGACGCTTTGCGTACAGCATGCTTAAAGGCAAATTTGTGTTCTAACACAATAAAAATATTTTAATAATTTCTGTTCCTCTTTTTTCTTTTTGTTTTGTTTTTCTTTTTTATTAAAGGGAGCTCATCAAATTTTTGATTATCTCAAAAATAATTTAGAATATTCGTTAGAAAGAATAGCAGAAGCTCATGAATTAATAGGTTCCACCTTTTTGGATGAACACAATGAAAGCCGTGTAGCCATACTGCATTGGCGACTTGCTCAACATATACGAGCCTCTCAAACACCTTACATTGGTAAATAGAAAAAAAATTTTTTTAATTACTTTACTTTTTTCTTTACTATGCAAATTTTTTATTTTCATATATATATATATATATACATATATTAAAGAAAAATTTCCGAAAGTACCATTGCGTGAGGCGTATTGTAATGCCGTAGAATTTCAAACATTAGAAGAATTAGACAATATAGCCGTAGACATTGATGCAATGCGTGTACAAAGTCTCTTGATTTGTGAACGCATTTTGGGCATAACTCACAAAGATACTTTGTTTCGTTTAACATTTCGAGGCGCTTCGTACGCTGATTCATTACAATTGCAACGCTGCATCCACCTTTGGACCTTGCTGTTGGAAATAAGAGTGCAACACAATTCGATACTACATTTTGATACGTGCTTTGCGGCGCAAGCACTAGTGCGTTTAATGTTAGAACTGAATGAACGCAATACGCATCTCTATGAGTTTAATGCTGATTTCGAACATTTGCCTCGCTTTGTTGATGTGCTAACCGTTTTCAATTTGCTTACGGAAACCATCAGCGAATCTTACGAATTGCTACAAATACGTCCTGTACATCGTAAGCAGCAGGAAAACTTCGATAATATATTCAAATGCATAGCGCACGCAATCTATCTCTTGGTCTCAACGGCACACGGTCGTGACGAAATACGTCGCGTTTATATGTCTGTAAAAGAGCTGGTAAAATTGAATATTTGCAGTGCCTGTACGAGTGATACGCTTTTACATTTATGTGTTTCACGTTTAAATGTTATCAAAAGCGGTTATCTGAATGATAATAATTTAAATGTAAGTAAATAGGTTAATAAAATAACTCAGGTTGTAAAAAATGATTCATACATTTTTTATAGATCATATTTCCTGATGCTTCCGTTATCAAGTTTTTGTTGGATTGTGGCATGAATGTAAATGCAAAAAATGAAGTAAAATCTACGCCTTTGCATATCGCTGCTCAGCCCTATAATTTCAGTAATGAGGTATTTACTAACTGTTGTTCAAATAATTGGAAATATTTAACTAAATTAATTTTTGTAGATAATTTCTTTACTTCTAAATAATGGTGCGGATCTCGATCAACCCAATAAATCGGATGAGCGTCCTTTCAATTTAATTGCCAGCAATCCCGCTAACACTGTCTCACTGATGAATTATATTACCTTAAAATGTTTGGCTGCCACCGTCATCAGTAGGTATCGTATACCGTATAAGGAGGAAATACCCAAATGTCTGGAGGATTTTCTCAAACATCACGAACCCTAAATAATGTAATGTACTTTTGGAAGGCTGCATATTATTTATTCTCTTTCCTCTTCTATAGAAATCCTAAGTTAGATTTTAAAAGCAAAATTAAAAACCTTTAAAAAGGTGAAATGTATTATAAAAATTTTATATATGATATAAATTATGCAAGCGAAAAAAAGCAAACAAAAGTGATATACAAATTTTTAAAATATAAGAAAGAGAATTTATTTATTAAATCTGAAAATTAAAATATGTATATATATATATAACTAATATATAAATGATGATAAATTATTTTAGGGTTAGGAAAGTCATCTCTTAAATATTACTAGAGAGCTAATAACAATGAACTGGCAAATTGTCTAAAGAAAGATAGTAAATTAAAAATAGTAAACTAAATGAATATTCACCAAGTAACCATTATACGTAAACCATTAATACGTAAAAGTTTAAAGGCCTGCGCATTGGTCATCTTATTGCCTATAATCACAAGGAGAATAACTTATGCCTTTATGCAAATTCTCCAAATTATATGTTATCAGTTGAAGCCCTGAAAGAATTTTATATGAACTTGGTTTCGTTCACATCTTAGCTAGATTGTACCTCATTGATAAAATACAAATACTTTGAATATTTCTAATTTTTACCGCGATCAGAAAACACCATCGTCGTTGTTGGTCAACTTTTAATTAAGTCCGTTTCGTTATGGCTCAACAAGTTATGTCCAATTCATTTCTCCTTCCTCTTTATTGCGCAAAATCAAAATTCTCTTCAAATTGTCTCCTTTTAGCTGAAATCGATGAGAAAACCTCACACAACATCCTAATCCTTATGGGAAAAGTTTAAAAATATTGAAAATTAAAGTTTGCACTCCTTTCGTGTTCTAAATTAAGATTTTATTTGAACAAATCGCAAACACGTGTTTGTTGATATCTTCCTAATGTTACAAATCAGTATAAGCTGTTCAGGTTAGTAAGCAAGGCGCTTTACAATTCCGTCAACCTCGATTAATTACTTATAGTTATTTTAATTAGTTATCATTGTTATTTCGCTACATACGAAGGCCAGTTCGAATTTTTTACCTGCTACTCATAAAGTCTACGATTGCAACACCATATGTTTTTCTACTAAAGCACAAATAGTATAAAGTCTTAGAATCCTTTATGTAAAACATATTAATGCAGTCTATAAGAATTAGGTTCGAAGATTATTGAAAAAGCACTTCACAAGTCCTAGTAAATGGGATGTAGTCCAAATATCTAAACTTTCTTAATAAACTTCGGTTTGTTTTGCAAGACAAAAAGTTATTTTTTAGCTAAATTATGTTCCTTTGAATTGAGAAAAATAAATTTTTTTTAAGACTACATTCATAAGGTTCCGCAAAAGTATTGTTCGGCCAACGAGAAACTCGAAGAATTTGACCGACATGTAACTAAATGCTTGCCCTCTAAGACTTCTACTTCATATTCGATATTTGAAGAGCTCTAAATAATCGACAAGTAAAATTTTAAATCCATCTTTGTTAGATGTTATGATGTGATTTTGATTATTCATACAAATGTAGGGTAATTAAGTTTTTTTTTGTACAGATCACTTTTTTTTTTCTTTTTTTTTTAGCTTTATTAGGAGAGAGCTGAAAAAAGTGTTATAGAACTTTTCTAAAAATGTTTTCGTTAATTTTTGCTTTCTATCTTTACATCACTTCAGCAATTTTGAGAGTTTCAACGTAAAGGGATTACTTAGTATCATCAAGGTACTGCTTGCAATCCTGCAATTCTATAGGCTATCTGGATATTATTTTAGATTTAACAGAAGATGAAAATAATATTAAACCATGTGTTTCCATTTTTCCTAACCATGGCTATAATATGTGTTAAACGTTAATGGCAGTAATAACTTAATTCATATATATAACCACATAAATAAATGTTTATAATATATACATAATAATTGTTGGCTATTGAATAAATATAAGGATTAAATAACACAAAGAGAAAGCTTTTTTAGATTCGTTAAGTCTGAATTGCTGAACTGTGGAAAACTGTTTCATTCGAATTTCCAGAATATTCGCAAATATTTTCAACTAAGAGAAGCGTATGTAAATGCTTGGCAATATATTACCGTATTTTTCGGACTATTAGAAATTTTTATATAGAAAAATTGACCCGAATTTTGGGTGCGTTTTACGTTCCGAAGGTAACATTTAAAAATATTTTTTCTATAACTCGCCTCTAAACTTGAGGTTTGAAAGGAATGACAATAACCGTCCATCACTAAATACTTTACATCGCCCCACAGTTATTCATATATCGACTTTTTAAAATAGGGCGTTATATATGAGGTGTAGTCGAAAATTGGTTCGATCCGAACTATCGTCTTTGGACCAAAGGGCTTTAGTGTGTCAAATTTCAACAAAATGTCCCAAAAATTACTACCTGTAAGTTGAACAGAAGAAAACAAAACAGAAAGACAGACAGACAGACATACAGAGAGACAGATAAATTTAGATCGATTCAGAAAATGAAATTGAATTGATCGGTATAATAAGAGGTGTTGCGTACATCCGCATAAACTTAACATATCCTTGTACGATGTAAGATGCAAAAACCCAAATAATAATACAAGTAAAAATCCTTTGATTTTTTTTTTTTTTAAGAAAAATTAGAAAAGTGACCCGATTTACAATGAAATCAAAGCGATCTTATCCCTTACTTTTTATTTACTAATAATTTTTATAACCAAAAAAGATTAAAAGTTCGCAAGAATTTATGCTACTTATTAAGGGATGAAAAAAAAAGTCAAATAAATTTGCGAGTCGAGCCATTTTTTTCATTTATTTATTTATTTTTTTATTAAATAGATATAATAATTACATCAGTCCTATATATACTTATTGTATATAAATAGTATTTACTACGCTATGCTTTGTCTCATTGTTTGCAGTAGTAGATAACCGATAAATAAAATCAAACCCAATTTGTTATTGTGCGTTAATTGGCTGACGGCTGAGCTTCTTAAATTATTATAACTATCAACAATGTGCATTTTCCAGCCCATATTGGCATGAGTGAAACTATTATAATAAACTGTGTCCGGCCAGGTTATGTTCGGTGTAATTTCCAGCGTAGCAGGCTCGTCATATGAACATGTCGTTGTTAATGAGCGATTAAATTTCTTGAAACTGGGGAAATTATCATCTAAACGACGATCGTAGTTAGCAGGATACTGCGATAGGCATAGAGGGCCGGCTGCTGTAGGTTTAGGACGACCTCGGCGTGTGAATTCTACGCCGGCTAGTACACGTATCTCACTTTGCTTAGCGTCACTGAGGCGATCGTAGCCTCCGCGTGGCTCATCCGTGATAACCAAAGGATGATAATGCTCGGGTGAATGCGGATTATTACCGCCACGAACCTGAGAGTTTTTCTCGGTTAGACCAAATAATTTGATTTCATTCATTTTTTTATTATTCAAATACCTTGAAGACATAGGTAAGGCCGCGTTTCAAATACAACTCTGGTATCATAAAGCCATTAATGTACCAAGCCAGGCCACTGGAAACATGACCTATAAAATTAGATTTTCTCCTTAACCTAGTTATTAAAAACAAATATTTTTTTTTTATATTACCGGTGATGCCTTGATAACCTTTCAGTCCGCCCGAAGGACCTAAGTAAGCATTAAAAGTGCGCACAGTTCTAACGAGGGGTTAAGTAAAAAAAAAAAATATATTTAAAATTATTTAACACAAGTTGGAAATACTTACGGTTCCCATATGCGCACGCGTTCCCAGGTCTGTACGGGATTATCGGTGTGTTTCGTGAAACTAAAGCAATCATTAACCGGTTCCGTAGTATTAAAATCGATTAATATATCACTTTTCGGATAAAAGTTATGAAAAGCTGGCTCGTTATTAGAGTCTAATTGGCCGAAAGCCCATACCACGTAATTGCTTCTATCTAAACGTATTTCCTTGTCACCAGGGTCGGCTAAAAAAAAAAAAAAAATATTTAAATAAATATTGAAAAAATTTCTCTTCGCCATTATCTTTAACTTACAGGAAATTAAAGTCCTTCGAAACGTTATGGTATTAATACCATCCTTGCGGCTATAGGTATTTAACTGGAAACTATCTAATCCTCCCACCATATCATCGCGACATACTCCCTTATTTTGCCCTAAGACTTGCACGCACGGAGCCAACGAAGTTATATTGTAATCAATCGAATAGCCCCGTATATCGTCGATATAGGCAACGACAACATCAGCTCCGATCATTTGTGAAGATGATTCCGATCCGGATAAACCAAACGACATGTAATCACTTTGTTCTACTTGCCCCGATAATTGCAATGTTATTTGTGGTCCAAACACTTCCCAAGACACTTGCAGATTTTTATGCAATTGACGACAGTTGGGTAAGGAAAATTCATAGGGTGTTATCTTTACCAGCGATGGAGGAACATTTAAATTATCCGCTATCAGTACATGACCGTAGTTTTCATTATCCGCCAAATCGTAAATGCTAATCCAATCGATATCGAATATAGTTTTGTCACCCGGTAACTCCAAAGTAATTGTTTCCTTATCATATTTGCGTATAGGATCTAAACTATTAAGAATTTTTTCCTCACTTTTTTTTTTTTTTTCATTTGCCTTAAGTTACTTACTATCCCATTTCATCCGGTATTTTACTGCCTCTACTCGATGGCTGAGCTCCAACGCCTGTCCAGAAGAAAGTTCTTTTACCTTTACCATCATAAGTAAAGTCTTTAATGCGTATTGTTTTCGAATCCACAATTTCGATAGCACTACTGCTGACATTGTGGCTACGTTTCGAGAAAGTACCGCCGTTTTGAACACGAGGTGGTTCGAATTCCTCCGGTATGTAAACATCACCGAAATTGTTTTGATTATTCAAATCGTAGACAGCCAACCATTTGATTTCAGTGATTTTCTTGCGATCCGGTAAAGTTAACGTGAAATCCTTATTATGATAACGATCTAAAATATTCGTTCTAATGAAACAAAAAAAAACAACAAACAAAAAGAACAGAAAATATTTGCTAATTAAATGGAGAAAATGTATTAGAGTTTTTTCCATACTTTCCGTATTCATTTGGTATTATGAAACCCTGTGGTCCGGGTCTGTTAGCAGCTCCTGCCCAAAAGAAGGTATCCGCTCCGTTGCCGTCATAATTAAAACCCACCAATAGAAACGTGTATTCGTTCACGGCATAAACATCGCCCGAAACTTGATGATGATAAGAGTTTATTTTTCCCAAATATTTACCCTGATACGGGCCTTCGTCGTCGTCACCAGCAGCAGCTTAAGAAATAATAATAATAAAAAGATAAAGGAAAAAAACAGGAAAAAGATAAATAAAAGATATAGTCGGCCATGGCCCACCGTTGAATATTCCACGTCACTTCGCTTAATCCACTTCGAAGCAGTATTGATCCGAAGCATTTTCAAAAGCATTCGTTCTTGGTCCAAAATGCATTAGTGTGTGAAATATCATGAAAATGTTCTAAAAAATTACGACCTTCATGTTGGACAGACGGACAGAAAAATTTAGACCGACTCAGAAAGTGATCGATATAATAACAGACGACCTCATGTCAAGTCCGTCTGGTTTTTACATGCACACGCATAAACTTATACTAGTTATACTAATGTGTTACAAAGGATGTACGGTATAAAAAAAACTTTGAAAGTTTTCTTTTTCAAGGACTCTTGAAATGGTTCTTGAAATATTATTTTCTATATATAAAAAGATAACTATCTGGTGCTGACTGGAACTGACTGACAACTTGAATAACTACTAATCAAGAGAGATAAACATGATTGAATCATCAATAAATCAATAACAATTATCACGTGATCCGGATCATGAATTTTCTCTATTATCGTCTTTTGCTTAAATCTTTGCCAGCTGTAAGCTTTAAAAAACAACTTGCACATCATAGGATATGTAGGTCTTATCGTTTACAGGGCCGATAAGCTATGCTTTTCGCATTATGTACTCCGAGTTCTCTTTTTTTGATACCCATAACGCTGGTCTTATTAAGAAAAAATGAATCGCGGTGTGTACCAAATTCATTTTAGAATCAACCCATTTTTAGGCAGATAATGTATCTTCATTTCAGGAGTGTGCACAAAATAGTTTTAAACATTCGGTCTTGTGTTTGCCTTATGATAAATAAGTGAAAAAAAATAAAATTGAATCACTTGTAACTTTGTGTGGGCATGGCCGGTTTTTTCCATTTTCGCACGTAAAGAGTAGAGTGTTTCGTAAAGTAAATGTGGAAATTATCAGCCTTCTAACTTTTACAATTTCTGAGTAACGAACAAAAACCTACACATTTTTGTTAAGTAAAACGGAGTTTCGTTCAGTTTACGCTTCACTGCGCGCTTGCGCTGTGGCTAATTGGGACGATTTTCAGTACCAAGCTGCGTGCAAAGATTCTCAATGTTTCTACCAAATTTGAAGCCAGTATTTTCGTTTTTCCGATGAGGAGAGGGCCAACAGCACGCCCCACACAGACGGACAGAAATGGCTTAAGCAATTCAGAACTTCACGCTGATCAAGAATATATACAGTTTATACGCACCTCTGAAGCTTTCTTTTGAGTGCTAGGTACATTATGAAGAAAAACCAAAGGAGTATACATCCATCCTTCAGTGGTGGATGTAAACAAAAAAAAAGAGAACTTCCAAGACTGAAATGGTCTTCATCTTTCCAGTAAGTCTTTCAAAAATCTATTTATTTGCTTACTATCCCAGTGATTCCGAAATATTTGAATCAATTTTCCTAAAGAACGATCTTATCTACGATGATAATCTTAACTTAAGCTTGAATGCAATCTCTGTGAAGAATTGTCCGCCAGGACAAATGGGCTCAAGAAAGCTACAACTGTTGTTTCTTAATTCGAAAAAAGCCTGAAAACTGCACATTCCAAATAAAACAGATTTACGCACACTTATACACACACGCACACACAGCCTTTATGTAAATTCAATTCATGCTATATGATGAACAGATCTAAGAAAAGGAGAGAAACTTGTTTTTGTTCTAAATTACAAAACAACTTTTTTAAGAAACACAATCAATAATACAATTATTTTGAACTGCGGGGTAAATGGTGTTGAATAAAAGCGTTAAGCTAAGCTTAGAGTTTGCTTCCTATTTGAGTCTTTCATTCTTCATTTAAATAAGTTAATAGCTAAGAGTTTTTATTACCAGCATTTGCTAATAATATTGCGCCAATTAATTAACTAAACAAAAGCGTAACAACATTTATTTATATAAAAAGTAGTAAAGCTCCTCTTGTGCAATTAACTCTTATGTAAGTCGGTTATAACGAGGTCTCTTTCTTTATTTCCTCATGTTAAGCTTATGGAGGATCTTGATATTACGGTTTTAACTTTGTTTAATTGAGTGAAATCGAATGTTTTCTTTAACCGTGAAGTTTAAAATCAATGAACATTTTTTTTTTACAAAGACTTCGAAAACAATATTTGTTGTGTTTCTAGCAGATACAGTCTCTTGGCGTCACAATAATCCTGACGAAATGATTTCAAATCCCTCGACAATCCATTATTAATAAGAAACAAGTTAAAATATTACACTTCGACTTAACCGGCGATTAAGTGCTTTACACCGCTTTAGCTATCTTCAATATAAAATATCAAAAAAATTACACCTTTACTCCCACGTGAAGACTCATCTTTCCTGAACCGATCTTCAAGTTAGACAGAAATTGTTGCTCTTAACCGATTTTTGTTCGTTTAAAATTAAAATTTACACTTCGTTCCTATATAAGAATTTTTCTTTTTGTAAATTATTTTTATATAGGAAGGATTTCTTTTTTTTTATCCCAACAGGAAGAAATAAGGAAAATAGATTTGTATAATCCGAACTTACCATAATAGATTTATATGTCAAGCTCTTATTTCCTATCAGTTGATCTTATTGTCACATAAAGATTTATTTTTTACAAAAATGTTTGTAGCGAAACTTGTTGTTGAGTGCTATTTTTATCGAAAAATATTAAATTTGGGCATTGAAGGACTTTTCCAAAGTAGGTAGTGGTTCCATTCCATCTATTACAATTGTCATAAACTATCTCGGAAAATACCGATCCATAGGTTGTGTAAACATAGTGTTACTTGAACAAAGGTCAGATGGACATAGAGACACTTAAATCGTTTTAAAAAGTGATTCCGATCCGTAGAAAATGACGATAAACACCCTAAACCGATTTGTTGACGTAATCTATAAGAGCCGTCTAGTTGTGTTATTTTTTAGATGGGCGGGCATAGCCAGGAATTTATTTGTAGCAGAGCTAATGACCTAATGGGTTGGTGCATTGCCTATATAATAACAACGTTATGTGCTGCTTCTGCACATATGAAGTTGTTGCGAGGACTTAAAATCACTTAAAGAGCATTAGCGGAAATTTCATCACAAGAAGTATTCGATGTGATTGACTTTGACTTTGTTATGACAGATGTATACTCCTATAAAACCTCACCTCACGGCACCCGATGGTGCATGGGTTAGATTTGCTCTCCAAAGAGTTGGACAATGGATAATAAGATTTTTTTCGTGTAGATAAGTCGGGAAAGAGGAAGGATAGGATTGGATTGGATTTCTATTAGCCATCCCTAGCCTAATAAAGATATTCGTAGATTGCACGTGTACCCCAATGCGTCTTTAAAGTTCAGTGGAGTTAATGTCTTGATCGTAAAAATGAAACGTGAAAATTCATCATTTATTAATTCTGGATTACATTTAGTTCAGTTTATTGGTACGTGGACTTGATTGTGAATTACATTCAGTTTAGTTTTTCTCTATCCCTGGGCTTGCCATCAATTCTTGATTATATTTAGTTAAGTTATATTTAGTTAAGTGCTTGTGTCCTTGGTATTGAGCGCGAAGTAGACTCAGTTTTTCTTGCCTCTAACCCCTGGTTTAAATGCACTTCAGTTTGTTTCTATCCCAGGGCTTTCTATTAACTCTGAAGTAAACTCAGTTCATCTTGTCTCTGTCTCTGGGCTTACTATTAATCCTGGCTTTCCTATCCCAATACTTTGCATTAACTCTGAAGTAAACTCAGTTTATCTTGTCTGGGCTTACTATAAATCCTGGATTAAATGCAGTTCAGTTTACTTCTATCTCTCTTAATAGTACGCGGACTTGTTATTGATGGTGACTTAAGTTCAGTTCAGTTTTATACTTGTTCACGCTATCCAGATTTATCGTTATTATTTTGCTTTACCATGTTGGTCTTGTCATCATCTTGCTTGCTCCTCGTCACTTTGTCTCTAGAAGACACTGAAACGTCTTTTGATCATCTCTCTATCTTTTCATCGCACTTACAGTATTTGTTCGCATAAACTTCGAAAAAATAAATAAAAATAAGAAATCATAATTTGTCCTACAGGTAACCTTCGATAGTCATCATATCTTAAGTATTTTCTATTAGTCGATCGGTGCTACGTTTATTTCCAATTTTTCAAAATTTTCCATAAGTTTTTAGAGCTCTTTTTTAGATACATGTCTACTTTTGGACTCCGCAGGTATATGTAGCGAAATTTTCTAACAAAGTTTTTACAGATTGTGAAGAAGTTCTAAAGGGCTAAAACTCATTTTCTAACTTGCCTGGCGAATCGAAATTAAGATTATACATGCCCGTTTCGAATTGTTCACGCCAATTACGGCGGTCCAAAGAGCATACCACCAAGACTCGGACGCATAGACAGACCTGGCTAAATCATTTCAATACATATGCGAACTCTATGGTTATTATATATGCAGCGAGGAAAATCTTACACTTCTCTGTCTGTCGCTGGCAAATATAAGAGAAAGGAAAAGAAATCAAAATTGTCCCTTAGGGGGCCAAATGAAAGCTCGCCTACAGCCTACTTATGTAGCGAATAATTTCGTTCTATATATAACTGCATTTTAAGTCACCATTTCAAAAATTAATGACTGCATTAGTAATAAAAGCTACCGCATGAGTGAATGAGTGCATGAACGGGCTCTTTTCTGCAACATTCATGTCTAACAATAAAAACAAAAAGCAAGTACATAGCTACGGCTATAGATAAGATTGTGAACATATGTACACACGGTAGACCAGTTACGCGAGTTGTATATGAAAGTGAATTTCTTTTTTTGTTTTGTTTTTCTTAACCAGCTGCAGCAATTGGTTTGAATGAAAGGGAAACTTAAACTAGATTTTCTCTTTTCTTTCGTTTAGTTCAATTAGTTACTTTTGTTGGATTAAAAAATACAAAAAATAAAAAAAAATAAAATACATTTTTTGTTTTGTTGTATACTTACAAGTCAGTAAGAAAAAATTAAAGCACAATAACAACAAAAATAATAGCATAAAAATTTCATAAATTTTATGTAAATTAGTCAAGCGGATCCGCAGATATCCGCAATTAATTGAATGCGTATTCAATGTCATTTTATTTATTTCAGATTTAAAAAACATCAAATAAAAATCCATTATGACTACGTGGAGAAGGGAAATCGAAACTAAGAATTATTTATTTATTTACTTTTTTTTGATTAAATTTTTTAGTGCGATTTTGTTAAATGTTTTTTTGTTGTTGTTGTTGTTAACATTTTCCTCTCTTTTCTTTTGAATTCATCTTTTTTCAAACACTTTCACACTTTATGAAATTGTAGTAAACATTTTCTTGCACCGCACCGTTGGCGTCATCACTTTTGTCAGTTGCGCTGTCAAAGCAAAAATTTACAGTTTTTTTTTCTTTTTGAAATTTTTTACCACGAAAAACGTAGATAGAGAGGGAAAGAGATCGAGAGCAAAAGCGCGAAACAGAGAGAGAGGGAGAGAGAAAAGAAACTTGTTTTTTTTTTTTTGTTTTTATTACCAAATCGAGCTAACCTTACCGTCTCCCTCTCTTCGAGCTTAACCGCTATAATGTGTATGTGCTTACGGCACGACTTAACTTCTTGGACTAATCACCATCGACATGTTTGAACTCGTAATACCCTAATGTTGTGCTGTTTATTGCAAGAGTTACGATCAATTGATTGGTTAGTGGCTTTGACTCATCGCTCCGCTTGTTGATTTAACGGTCAATGCTCGCATAAGTGCTTGCGGGAGAGTATGTGAATTGCATTTAAATGATTTTCCAATTAAATTTAATATGTAATTACCTCTCTTGTTCGAATATTATGGAAAATATTTTCATCTACGTTCTCGCTTTACCGGTCGCTTTTGTTAGATTTTCAATGTGTACGAGTTTGTGTCTTAAGTTTTTTGTTTTGCTTTGCCAGTCAAAACCTATAAGGTACACGTATTCTCGATCTTTTCGATGTCCCATTCGTTTAGCTAACGGTTTCGCTCGCATATTATCTGAATTCCCAAAGATAGAAATTTACTTAACTTAAGTCATATACGATTACTGCAGGTTGCAGTGTGCGAAAGTATTGCAACCGTAGAGAAGAGGAATTAATGTTGACACGTTTAAGGTGCGAATTGCAATCCATGTCCATTTAAAAGGGATTTGTCGGCATCAACACATTCTCGAAACGCTTGTCGCCTTTTCTTCTTTTAGGTAATAGTAATGGCCATCGATTCAGTAACTCGCCAATTCCAATACCTCTTAGCTGTCATTCAATGCTTGTGACTGATACCTAAGTGACC